>JAPYYT010000935.1:0-34782 GCA_030522565.1 Ceratosolen corneri
AAGTATTTGCATTAACGTTTGCATTCGCATTTGCATTTGCGTTAGAGTTTACATTCGCGTTAGTATTTGTATTCGTCAAAGTATTTGCATTAACGTTTGTATTTGCATTTGCATTTGCATTAGAGTTTACATTCGCGTTAGTATTTGCATTAACGTTTGCATTCGCATTTGCATTTGCATTAGAGTTTACATTCGCGTTTGCATTTGCAATCTTAAAAACGTTTGTATTTGCATTAGAATTTACATTCGCGAACACATTAGAATCCGCGTTAGTATTTGTATTCGTCAAAGTATTTGCATTAACGTTTGCATTCGCATTTGCATTTGCATTAGAGTTTACATTCGCGTTAGTATTTGTATTAACGTTTGCATAAGCGTTGGCATTTGCATTAGAGTTTACTTTCGCGTTAGAATTTATGTTTGTAAAGTCGTTTGCATTTGCATCAGCATTGGCATTGGCATGTGCGTTGCTATTTGCATTAGAGTTGTATTTCGTGTTAGTATTCGTATGCGTATAGGTGTTCGCGTTTGCGTTGTCGTTTGTATTGGCATCGGCGTTTGCATTAGCGTTTACATGTGCGTTGGCAATTGCATTGGTGTTGGCAATCGCATTAATATTCGTATTCGTCAGGGCATTCGAGTTCGCGTTGCTATTTGTATTCGTGAAGGTGTTTGCATTTGCATCGTCACTGTCATTTGCATCGATATTTACAGCCGTGATGTCGTTCGTATTAACATTTGCACTTGCATTGGCATTTGATTGAGCAAAACCGCCACTTGCTGCTAGAATAGGAGGCCCATAATTGATATTGTTTCTACTTAGGAGTGGTTGTCCGTGAGGACCGAAGTCTTCGACCGAGCCTAATGTTCCGACACTGGCCTGAGCATCGGCAGCTGCGTTGGCTGTTGCTGATGTTTTTGAACCTCGGCGTGGGTGGTGCTTTTTGTGCGATCCAAGAGCTTCAATGCTACCAGAAGACGGTCCATTTGTATGCCCTGTTATGTTTGGACATTTAATGATGATAATGAATAATATTAATAAATGGACATGGGAAGCAATTGACTTTGAAGCAATGAGATCGACGGTGAAGAAGAAGCAGCGAGCAATGTCGCTTGACTGTACAGCGAATGGATAAGCCTTGCCGCATGATCAATGAAGAGAGACAAAAAGACTTTGTAATATACGAGCGGATGGATGGAGCCGTGTGAATTACAATGAGCCAAGATCGTTGATGTTTATGAAGCTTAAACGTAATGGAGGAGTTACGAACGAACATGGATTAATTTACAAATGGCAATTGTGCTCTGGGTAATTGTACGCATGAGGTCTAAACGCATTAAATTCGTTCGAATTGTAATGTTGGAAGCGTGCAATATAAAAGTGTGGTGCGCAGGCATTTATGAAAATGCATTGTGGCATTCGTTGCTTTTCACTCGATAATGCACTGCGCGACGACGTGGAGGATTTAAAAGAAAAGAAAGGCCAATAGAAGAACGATCGAACGAGTGTTTAAACGAAATTTGATGAGCGTTTGCGTTTTAACGATTAGGCTGTAATGAATGCATGCTAATGATCTTAAGTACCCTGATAATGTAAGGATAATCAATGATGCCTGGACTAGATAAACAGCGAACTATATGTGCAATGTGTCGCATTGATAAATGAGTCGAATACGTCCAATGGGATTGTTGAAAGTCGGCCAAATGAATACGATAAATTATAAATCATAAACACTGAGCACGTAATTGAAAAGCATTCTTTAATAATTAAACATGAGAGATTCACAGCTTCTGATTTTGTACAAAGTAGTGTCCCGTTTCGTAACATCAGCACAATAAATACACAGTCACATAAACACACCGATTGTTCTTCATCTTAGTATCAAAATCCTCGACTTTAATAACTACCTTGGGCGTTGGCACTGGCGCTTGCTTGAGCCTGAGCATTGACTTTATGGAATCCACCACCATTGCCTCCGTAATTACCTCCAAAATTTTGTCCATATCCGGCTCCGCTGGCGGCGGCGTTCGCCGCTGCGTTGGCATTGGCAGCGCCGTAACCATTGCCGTTGCCGCCTCCGTAGTTGTTGGCGTTGGCAGCGGCGTTGGCGGCGGCGTTGGCGTTGGCAGCGCCGTAACCATTGCCGTTGCCGCCTCCGTAGTTGTTGGCGTTGGTGGCGGCGTTGGCGGCGGCGTTGGCGTTGGCAGCGCCGTAACCATTGCCAGCACCGTATCCGCTGGCTCCGCCGAAATTGTTGGAGCCGGTGTTGACTACACCGTAACCATTACCAGCGCCGTAGCCGTTGTCATTCCTGAATCCGGCTGGTCCGCCGTAGCTGTTGCCTCCGCTGTATCCGTTGGATCCTCCGTAGGTGTTGGTGCCGACGTTGGCATTGGCAGCGGCGTGAGCGTTGGCGTCGGCGTTGGCAGCGTTGTAGCCGTTGCCAAGAGCGTAGCCGTTGCCGTTCCCGCCACCGAATCCGTGGGAACCGGCGTTGGCATTGGCATTGGCATTAGCGGCAGCGGTCGCGGTGGCGCCGGCGCCACCAGATCCACCGCCATTGCCGTAGGCGTTGGCGTGGGAATTGGCTTCGGCTCTGTTGATGCTGCCGGAGACGCCGATAAGGCCGAGATTGAGGTTGCCGGTGAGGGAAGTGGCCTTACTGTTCGCGGATGCTTCGGCGCCACTTTGGGGTCGGTGGAAGAGCCCAAGAGGATCCAGCAGACTCGAGCCCTCGTGGTGATTGTGGTCGAGGATGTGGCCGAGAAGACCTGTTAAAACGATATAAATGTATATTGTATATATACATATATATTGCATATTGATTGCGCTTTAAATTGCGTGGGGGTTTTATTAGGGTTTATTATGTATTACGGTAAGTAGTGAAGTTGATGTGGGTAATTTTAGAGTAAATTGTCTGTCTATACGGGGTGTATAAAGGATTGTTTCCTTAAAATTCTGGAGAGCAATGCTTTGTAACATTAAAACATTGTAAATTAAACAGCCATGGATTTACAATTGCATTCCATCAAATTGAGAGGGAAATTATTGTAGAAATGAATCTCGCGTGCAATAAGTGTCTTAAAATATTAATTACAATTGAATGAAAGAGAAAAAATTAAGTGGATTTAGGCTTCATAATTAAAGCATTTTCAAACGCAGTACTCGATTGAAGTAGAATATTAAAAAAAGACATTGGAATATTTTTGACTTTGAATTGTCGTTAATCAAGCCGACACTTGAAGTTGTTTAATTAAATTAAACAAGAAATTTTAAATGTTAATTAGCATTGAAAATATTTTTTAATTATAATTTTCATGCTTTGTTGCTCATGTTCACGTTGAGAGTTTGGGATTGCTTATGGACATTTGGAATTAGCAAATTTGATATTTATTTGCCTTTGCGGTCGTCTGGAAGAAAAAAATCGACCTTTTTCTTCAAATACTTAAATTTACCGAAAGTATTCGATTCTTTACCACTTAATTTTAGTCAACGATTTTTATCAGATTTTGTCGGCTTCGTCGACAATATCATTTTACTCAACAAAAATTAAGATATTTTAATCAGGATTTGCATCGAGTTAAAGTAACTTGCACTTTCCTTAATCAAAATAATTTCAAAGTCGCGATAAATGAAAACGAATGAGTTACAAGTAATCAATTCAATTACATAAACTATTAAAACAATCGAAAGCAATTTTATGTTACATATTGATATTATAATTATATTTAAATAATTGATAAAACATTTGCATTATTATCGATTTGCAGTATACATTTATGAAAAAGACAGAACTGAACTCGAAAATCTTATAATTCGCACTATCAGGATGCTTGCTCAAGTTTTAATATTTCGCAAGGCAATATCGTCAACGCGTGCAAGACCAAATTTTTCATAAAAAGAGAATATCCACCCAAACAATGTGCCAAGAGATTCAATATTTCTTGCCTATAAAAATATCATTTGACCAATATGGAAGCAGGGGCAGGCAAAAAAAAAAAAAAAAACGAAGATTATCCAAATGCCAATGCAGGTGCGATCGCCGGGTAAACGAGGAGCAACAAAACTTACCAGGTCGGGCCGAGGTGAGGTCGAGGAGAGCGAGGAGCACCACTACGGGCACTAAGCACTTGAAGAAATTCCTCATCTCGTTTAGTCACTTTAACGCGAAGTGAGAGAATAGTCGCTCTGGTATTCTCAGAACTGTCCGTCCCACAGTTTTTGGCCCGGACAGTTAAGTAAGACTGTCGGCTCCCCAACCGAACACCATCTTTTTATACGAGACGTTGGCGACGCGATCGCCTCCCAAGTAATGACCTAGAGGCCGTCTCCGTTCATCCCTTCTCTCTCTCTCTCTTTCTCTCTATCTCTCTCTCCGTCGGTATCTCGAGCTGCGTGCAATCCGAGCCAGCGTTTGCCGTGCTGGAGGAAAAGGTCGTGGTGGTCCCGCCAGTTGGAAAAATCGGCCTGAGTATGTCGAGTAGATGCTGGCCGGCACAGTGTCAAGGCCGCGCGGTCACGGACTCGATCAGCGTGGACTCGTGGCGACGAGATGGAAACGAGCCAGGATGTTTTAAGATTCCTAGCAGTTCATTTACTAATTCAATAAGACAGTCACAATGTCTTTTTTTTATTGGCTACGTGAAAATGTCGTGGTTGCCGATGTTTTTCGGTTGAATATGATTTTTCGTGGAGAAAACTATAACTTTGAAGAAGTTCCTGATCGGTATTCAACGTAAGAATTAGGATAATATTAAACTACGTTACGTGAATGTAAATTTGACAGAATTCTTTGACATTTGAAAATATCATTGCCTGATTACGATAATAATATTGAATAGTGTTAAGCGCGTACTGGTAAACTTTATTACATCAAGAAATCTTTTGCTTTGAATTTTAATTTAGTATTGGTATTTAGTATCTTGCCATTACACGCATTTTGATTAAATTCTAAGATACTCCACCTAGTTGGTAGAGCATCTGAATAATCAAGTCGTCGACATTTTTAATACTCAGTAATTTAAACAGAGTTCAAGTGATACGTAATAATACGATTGCATTATTTACGTCAGCCATTTATCGAGAATCCCGATTATTATCTTTATCTTCTAAACAAATAGAATTATTGTATACATGATTGTCTGCATATTGAATCTAAGAGCTGTCTTTGATAAGTAAACAAATTGCGTTAATAGCCTTATAATATACAACATGCGTAAATAAATGTGTAGTAGTGTTAATGTAATAGCGTATACGTGAATGTGCATGCTTCGTGTATTTTGGACGAATAATTTTCATATATCGCGGTTAAATAATAGGCATTCGATTTGACCGACATGTTTTCCCTTCAGTAATCAGTAATGTAGATCTTATGTTTAACGAGTCTCCGCTACGATAAACGAGGATAATGTTTGTTGCATATCAGGAAAAGTGCCTCGTGCTTATCGTACTATTATTAAAAATAAATTTCATTTTAAATTTCATCTCTTACTTAATGCATTTGTAAACATCAGGTCAAAATGTCGAAATAGGCATTGCATTTTTATCCGATTCGTTAAAATTTCCATTATTCGTATAGCGCGTATAGGAGCGCGTCAATATTCTAAAAACAAAAACATTTTTCACGAATTTTTCATGTTGATTTTATACCTTCCTAGTGTACTTTCTAGGATAATAGCATCTTATATATATATCAATGGCTGTAGATTATGAAATTAAAATAAAATTTTTAATCTTTAATTACTCTCCAATATCATTGATGTACAATTTCTATTGATATGAAAAAATCTATATTGACCATAAAATAAAGAATCATTTTGCTCATTTTGCTTAAAACAAATAATTTTATTTTATAAAGAGAAAGATTTACAATTACGGAAAAGAAATTGAAATTGAAATGAAAAAAAAAAATTGAAAAGACATTATTAAACTCGAGCAGTGTATTAAATTTGCAATTCTATGATTATATTTCTTTATGAGTTACATAAAATAAAAATTATGAAATATTTCGAAATAAATCATTGCATAAGGCTAAGATAAATTTATTATTACTTAATAGTAATACACTAAAGAGTAGAAAGCTAATATGTGGATACTCTATTTTAATCCATAAATTATAATTTATTATATTTATAATCCAGCAACATTCACACGTAAGGTATTAAAATTAATAAAATATCCGATAACCCGATAACAAAAAAATGTAAAATGACAAAAATTACGAATCACTCTTAATGCCGTTATTAATGTTTTTTATGCACAGGTTAACGGTAAACTAGCTATGAATAAAAACGGAATAAAAATAAATATCACTATTCTATAATAATTCTACAATAATTATTAAGGCATTTCATCTTGACGGAACAATGTATATGCTTATTAGAACATGTTTTTTGTATAAAGAATTGTGAATTATAAGTTTTATGAAATTTTGTAAATACTTTAAGCATTTTTTACACTCTATTTTTAAGTTCTCCGATCAAATATATAAATTATTGTTGTTGCTGTTTCATATGTTTTTATACATTTAAATTTGAGATGATTAATTTTAACAACAAATAGCCTATAACATATAATAAATTATCCTGTGATTTATACGAAACTACCGAGAGTTAATTGATAGATCAATGTGGCCCAATGATTTACATGTTCAATTTTAAGATTCTTAAGGTGTCATTAAAACACTTATTAGAGCTATTTTTTCAGAAAATAAAAATTCACTTTAATTATCATATTAAAGCATTATTTTTAATTATTATTATATTTTTGTTCTTATTATGATATTAATATATCAATATATCAAAATAATCAATATGATATTAATATATCATAATGAAAGTTAGAATATTAAATTAAAATCTTTACGAAGTTTTAGTCTATTTGAATAATTTTTTATGAAAATTAATAATTAAGTTTTATGTTACTCGATAAAAATGAGGGATTGAATTAGAGATTATTAGAAATTCGAAATGGCGTTGAAAATTTAAAATTATTTCTAAAACAAATCATCTTGTTTCCTTTTGAATAAATTTGTCTACACTTCATTATGGTATATTTATGTTTTATGTACATTTATGTACAAAACAAATATATTTTGACCAATAATTCAAGAAGTTCTCTTAAAAATTGAATTGCAACTTAAAAATCTTTTTGAAATTGTTTTAAGTAAGAGAAGTAAATCGAAGGTATATGGACTTTTGTAAATTTCAGTCAGTACGGAGTAAAATAAAATTAAAGACGTAGAAAAAAGGCGCGGAGTGAATAATTGATGCCTTTTTGTTTTTAGCGAAAATGATGGAGAAATAATACGTTCAACTATTCGTGCTGGAACAAGTATGAAGAAGTAAAAAGGATCGAATTCGTAGAATCTCAAATTTTTAAGTATACGAGGCTTAGCTAATCTCGAGTTGGAGTTCGCAGCGCAGGTTTACAGAATTTTACGGGACATAATTAAACACTAATACATTCATTTCGTAGATGATTAAAGTGGAAGATCTTCAAATTGTGCTCACATCTCCATCTCCAATTTCTCATAGACGAGCCTTAGGCTTGGAAACGATGACGAGTCAACGACAATGCCATATCCGGTTTTTTTCAAGGTTAAGTTCAACGTTCATCCATCCATTGACGCTCCACACACGTGCTTCTGTTGTTGGATCAAAAGATGCTAATTCTTTACAGTTTTTATATCGAATGCTATGTGGTTGTGAGATATCTTTAAACGACTCGAGGTTGATTGTTTTGTATCAAATTAAGAAAAAAACTGACAGATATTTAGATTAATACACGTTCATTTTACTTTCAAATTTTTAATGGCCTGACGTAATTTATTAATTAGAAAAACTTCAAGCTATTCTCTAAGCATAAATAGTATCTTGATGTAGGTAAATTTATAAGAAATTAATGAAAATATTCGTTGAAGAAAAAAAAAAAAAAGACAGTTAAATTTCACGTATTAAGTACTTTTGAATATGTCCGTAGTTCTTTGTTATAATACACATTTAATTATTAGGTATAATTATTTCTTTGCGTAGATTCGGCTTTTTGAATTACCAAAGTTTTTAAATTTCATTATATAATTTATCGAATAATTATTTATAAAAACCATAATATCTTGTAAAAGGGTTAATTTGATAATTTAATAAGCTAATGAGTATTAAATTATCGTGAAATATATATATATTCACGACCGATCGTTTCGGGAAATTCCTTAACATTGAGAATGATTCATAGTTATTAAAAGATTGCATTTTACACCCATGACCAGCTTAAAAGTAGTCCAACCGGTCGAAAATATTACATTGGTTAAAGGTCTTTTGGTTTTTGTTTTGTTGTAACACGAAGGCACGGAGTCTGATTTAAAATGATTGATTCTGATTTCAAATAAAGAAAAGTTCAATTAAATTGTTGAAATAATAAGACGAGATGTGTTTAAAAAAATATTGATTTATATTTGTAGTTATTTAATTTATTTTTATATCTATAACTTTTTCTATCTATTATAATTGAAGTTGCACGTACGTATTGATACGATTGCAAATCAATATTATCCACCTTTAATATCCCTAATAAATTAATTGTCGTATTTGTTACAAAAATCAATATAATAAATGCACGATATATATACGTAATAACATGCAATGAAAAATTATGCGAGGATAATTGATAGAATAAATTATTTAAAGTGTAATAAAAAATACTAAATTGTTTGAAAACTCGGAAATATGTGGTGCACATATCTTCCAATGTATTATTAGATTAATAGTTTTAAAACTACATAAATATAATTATAAACTGTATAGAAAACAGTTAAAATATTGTTACTTGGTTTATTTGATATTAATCACAAAATATCATTTATAAAGAATATATCATCTTCGAAACGTTTGTTCATCCAATCGCTTAAAATTAATAGAAAAAAATCTTTAAGGAATATATGATTTAATCGTTTTACATCTAATCCTGCTTTTAATTATGTTACAGCTGTCGACAAATTGAATTACACGTAAACAAAATAATTGTATTTTTCGAATATATTTAAATCACTTCAGATAATATTGGCAAAATTTTTGAAAAATTATCAAATGAATTTTTAATTATATCAGTGATTAGTTGTCATGTAAATTAATGTATGTGACTGCCCAATGAAACTTTGAGGCAGAATAAGTGAGTACGATAGTACGATAACTATAGCTAATAGATCATTGTGCATAACTGCAGTGACATTGTGCACTGACAGTTCTAGGAAAGGATATTTAGCTGTAAGTATACAGTTCATACTGAAATTGCTATACAGTCATTTCTAATTAGTGGCTTGATGGATTACTAATATACCTCGAGCTATGCAGTTAACTGTTAATGCATACACTTTCGAATATGAAAAATAATTCGTAATTTCCCCTCGTAGATAAACGAGTAAATACTTTACACTCAAACTCATTTACACTTGCTTAAACAATTAATATAATCAAATAGCTATAAACATTGTAATACATCGTGTTTGAGCTCAAAACCATATTTATTCTATTAAAATACTTTAAATTCACATCTTTTAATCAATTACGCAAAGAAAAGAATAAATTGATTTCATCATTCTTGCAATGCATTACGATAAAACGTGTTGCTTAGAATTATTTTTTTTTTCTTTTTCTCTTGTGTTACATAGTATTAAAACTACATAATATATCCATAATAAATCCCCGCACGCCGTACCTCAAGCAAATATTTTTATCGTAAAAACCGATTTTCAATGACATTGCCGCAAATCATATGATCCTTAATGTAATAAAACAATATTAAAATAACTTGGATCCCTCGAGTTTATAGAAGCAAAAGAAGCTTTTGCTCGAATTACCAATTATTGTCCTGGAAATCCTTGCCAATTCATACAATTTGTATGAGAATGAGCCGGGCCGCCCGGATCTCGCGAATCTCTAGAATAACGAATGGGAAGAAAGTGCAGGTGGGAGATTGCGAGAGGCCATTCTCCCGTAACATATCGCAACTCAAGATAAATTCGTCTCACGGCCGCACCTCCTGGGAATTCCTACGCTCTTGGGAATCCCCACACTTTCGTTCGTCTGGGGTGCAAACCTGGAAAAACCGCCGTGCAACCATCGCCCGCAGCGCAATTCTTGATCTTGGACGCATCGCGTATCAAAAAAGCCAATGGCTAACCATCCGCCGATGAATCATTGGATCATCACGACAGAACCTTAAGGCGAGTTGGACACTTACGCTTAACGTGAATTTTATTTGACGACGGCACCTAGTTCGTGGAATACCTCGATGATAGATTACTTTTCATAGCCACGTGTAGGCTAATGCTTCGAAACAAGAAGAGTTTTTACTATTTGAGCCACCATTTCCAATTTAATTTGTTAGCATGTGTCTAACGTACGATTTGCCGGACTCACTTTATCACTCAGTTGTACTGTAATAAATTTTAAAGAAAATTGCTCGTATAATCTTCTTTATTCGCGGTGGTAAAAACAATTGCCGTTAAAAAGAGTATTTGAATTTGCAGGCGTCGGTAGACGATGAAAAGTAATTTAGAAAAATAATTGCACGTATGCATTTGAGTTATTATTCCATTAATCTATCAGCGTTGTTAATAACTAATCACTGTAATTATTTTCCAATAAACATATGTCATTGGAAATTTCAAGACTCTTCATCGTCCGGCTTACCTTGAAATTTTAATCTGTAAACTATTTAATTAAAGTGTTTCAGAATTGATTCATCATATTACTGCTCGTTATGGCTCATGAAAATAGAAAATAATTATTCAGAATTCCCAGTATAAATAAATTTTAGAATCCTTTATTTCCCAGAATTAAATGTAATTTTTCACCTTGAGCGTTAAAAATTTGTTAAATTTTTTACATTTACTTTAATTACAAAACTTGGTCCATTTAATTTAATGTATAATAAATCGGCGACAAATAATTTAATTGGAAAATTAAGAATTTATAGTAAAGCAATCGTATTTTATATCGATGATACAATCTTGCATCAAACAACACAATTAAAAAATATATGCAAACGAAATTACTATTGTGTGTACATACACGTATTGCATACATATATATATATATATATATATATATATATATGTGTATATATTGAATAGCAATACATTTTTTACGTTATTTGCTTATTAGTCCACAGGTCATTTTATTCGATTTTTATCCGATTTATATAGTCCTATTAAGAACGGCTTCCCAGAATTTATTGCCACGTTATTTTGTAAGTTATGCGATAAAAAAAAAAAAATTAATATATTGGATAGTATTTGATTAAATACATGTAAGTTTCTCATTTATTATTTCGCTTCTAAAGTCTGCAAAGTTAAACATCCTTCGAGCTTATCATTCGTTGTATCGCAATATTCTGCACCAGTAACACCAACAGTTACCAGATGAGCCAAAAAAATTACCTATACACCACAGCACAAAGCTGTCAGTTGGAAAAATCATCCAAACATTCAGTTTCACTTCGTACACGTGCGTTTTCATGCTCGAGCTGATATAACAATTGAGCCACTGATGCTGCTGCATTTGCATCATTATGAGTTTGTTGTATCTCGCGTCAAAAGATAAATTGTTTTATTATTAGACTGTTCTCCTTTAATCAATGAATGAGCTTCCTACCAAAATGTTATTGTTTTAAAGAGAAGCCGGAAATAATCTCGTTTTTGTTTGGATTTATCCTCGTTAATGTAGAGCAATGTTGTCTTTAAAGCGTTTTATGACGTTGAGATAAAAAAAAGTTTGTTTATTGTATGATATCATTATTAATCAGGTTTACTCAACCCGTCGTACGTAAAACCGATAAACTTAATTTTTCATGTATATAACATTTTCTCAGAAGAATAATTTGCAAAATAAATCACACTTGTTGCTTAAATGCATCTTTTCAATTTTGAAAACTTGAAATTTTTATAAATTGTATCCGCTCGATCGTGTCGTCTCTTCTTAATTTTTACTCCTATCCTTATTTTTCTTTGATCTTATTTTTACTTTTTTATAATTACTCATTTTTGTTGCATTAAATGCAATTTCGCCAATAATTTCCAACGCGTCGCAAGTTTAATCCTATTTCAATAAAATTAAAAAAAAATTTAAACAAATAGGTAAATTTCCTCTACAATCTTACACAGCCTCATAAGCAACACAACTTAGTAACGAATTGTTCAATCGTTGTACCTATTATTACAATTCAGTCATGTAATTTTTTAAATAATAAAATACATATGCAGGTATGTGTGAGAGCATATATGTAAATGTATTTTTATTAAACGTTTGCAAACACAATTATTAAGTAAATTATTAATTATTAATTAAACACGAACGATATTTAACAATGAAAACCTACAATTGTCGACAATAAAAAATTATTTTAAAAAACTGTTGCAAAATATTTTGAAATTCAATCACCAGATTAATATTATTATAAGTTATCACTTAACTGCGCGTTATTATGATTGTAAGTATTATTCTAATCGACATCAGTGTCATTAATAATTCTAATCCTTTTATTCTAAACCAAATGTAAGCCTTAATGTATTGCCTACATGAGACGTATCAATTAATTTATATCGCAAAATTTTAATTCATAACTAGTTATTTTATAAAATGCAGTACTTCGAGAAATACATATTTCATAAATGTATTCTAACATTTTAATAGTAATTATATTTAATTATTTATGAATACTTTGCAAATTGAAAAAAGATATATTACACTATATTAAGCTTATAAGTACAATAATGTTGTGATTTGAAAATGAATATTTTATTGCCTTAAAAGTTATAAATATATAAACATATGCAATTATATGATCTAACGAATAATTTTTTATATAATAAACTCAATTATTTAAATAGCTATACATCCGCTTTAATATTAATTCAAAATGTATTTAAAAGTTTAGTAAATAATTACCACTGTTTTCCCAAATATTGTATGAGTGTGTGTGTGTGTGCACACATCTTGCATTATACGTATGTTGTTGAGGCAAGGGGAGACCTATATTTAGCACAAATCACATTGGAAATTCATTTTACTAATGACATTTGCAATTTCACTTTCTATAATGAGGCAGTTTTAATTAATTGTAATGACGAGCGAATGCTATTTTTCTTTGCAGGCTACAACATCGTAATAAAGCTGCATAAGCAAATGTTTACCTAAAATGTATTATACATTTCATAGTAAACATTTAGTAAGAAACTGAATTCGAAATCAATTTATGTCAAGGTTAATTTATAATCATAGAATTTTAATTTACGAATAAATATATTCAATTCTCAGGCGCCACAAAAACAGGAAATAAAATGATAAGGATGATGTATCTTAAAATAATTACAACATCGGAATTAATTATTTTAAAATAATTGTAATCAAATTTCTGCTAAAAAAAGGCGATTCATGCAAGTAAAAAAAATAATTAAAAACCTTACTGAATTTTAAGGATTTGAAATTTAATCCTTTCATAGGTTCTAATGTATTATTTTCAATTTTAAATTACGTCTACTAAAAAAATCCATACTATTTACATATCTGTTGAGAATAAAAACTTTAGTTTTATTCTATAAATAGTTCTTTTTGGAAATATTATAATTTTTCTTTAATAAACATATTATGACATGTACTTTTTTTTAAATACATATATATAATTATTTATATTGAGTACAATGTTATTTTACTTTATTAAAAAAAAAAAAAAAAAAAACGCATTAAGTAATAATTTATTGTTTACAATTAAAAGTCGACCATAAAATTGATTACAAAATATTTATTTTACGCTTTCACATTTCGTAAATTAATTATTACAAATAACTTAAGTTGTCATAAAGATTTTTTTTATTTAAACACAAGATTCATTGGCTCCATGCTTTATAATAATTTATAACTCTTATATTTATTAATGAGATAATCGTGTATTAAATTAAAAAAAGATCTTATAAAAAATATACAAAATTAGAGTAAATTAAAAAAATTATGAGACAAGATTGAAAAATATTAAATTGAGTTGCTATTCATTGATTATTATTCTCTATTATTGTATTTACAGAATCACATGTTTTAATCGCTTTTAATTAATTTTATTACATTATAATTGATATTTAAATATTTTTTAGCTGATCCATATAAAATAGCAACAAAAACTGTTTCTCTTAAAATTAAAGTTTCCAATTATGTACTCGTATTAACACAAATAGCTTATATTTTTATTTTAATAAGAATTATTATTAAACAAACCATTAAATTTGTTTTTTACAATTCAAAATTCTTATGACAATCCTCCTTACCCAAACATTGTAGATTTTTTTTTAATTTGAATTTACATAATTAATTATATTTGCTACTTTTATTTTTAATATTTCAAAATCGGCATATTTTATATTTATTAGAAAATGGAATTGTTACTGTTATGCTCGAAAATTTAACTTTTAAATTACTAGATATTAATGATTTTAAGAGCTTACTAACAGCAAAAATACACGTAATTACTCATTATAGCTTATTTATGAATTACAAACTGAAAAATTATTTTAAAATGTAATCTTTAACTAATTTGCTAGATTTTCTTATAAAATTATTACGCAACGAGAAATTATTTCTTACATTATTCACTTCTTCTCTATTATTGTCAATGAAAAATAATTTTTTTTCCTCTAAGATCTTATTCCTAATAAATACCTAAATTCAACATCATTTTATATTTCAGATGTTATGTTTCATCAAAAACAGAAGAAAAAGAATAATAAAACTGATTGTATTTTTCACTTTTTAATACTTAAGATTAAGACGTAAGATTAACGTAAGATTAAGACTGACTAAGCTATGAAAATGCAATAATAAAAAGATATTAAATATATTAAAACATAAAATAAAAATATAAAAATTATTAATTTATTTATACAAATTATGACCACAAAATATAGAGGACTTTTACAAATACAAATATTTCAAAATCGACATTCTAACCCAACTCAAGTACATAAGTACAAGTGTATAATGAATTATTAGCTTTCAACATGAAATTGATATTCTATTCGGTAATTGATGAGTATACTCAATATGCTTAGTTTTGTTCCATTATTAACTTTAAAATTGAATTTCAACTCAATTTTAGGAAAGTTATGGTTATGCAGCTTTTCTCATTTGATCTTCGGTATTCAATTAAAAAGGGTATTTATAACATCTATAGGCATTAGGTAAATATTTCGTTAATTTTTTTGGATTTTCATAAACATAAATATAGAGTGCAAGTATATCCCACTTCTAGCTTTCTGTTAACTTTCGAACCTTTAAATGCCCGAGTACTTGGTAGATTTTTTTAACGTCAGATAACCTAACTAATAGAATATCTATAATGTAAATCAAGATGAAATTAAATAAACATATTATCTTAAAGCTTATTTTAGTATCTCCATCACTGTTCAGTGTTTGTTGCAAAAGTTTTAGTTGAAAAACAGACTAAATTTTACGAAAAATACTCTTTAATAGAATTTTTATTTGGACCCAAAAAGTTACATATTAATGTACTTATTGGCGTTATAAGAGTAAAATTATGATCAGCAATCAATTTTATAATCAACTAAAATAATCAAGAATCCAATTGGCTAATTTTTATTATAATCTTACACTTTATATTGTGCATGAATTTTGTTAACTTTTTCTACTTTATCTATCTAAATTTTTAATATATTAAGAAATTTTATGTACACGTTTACAATATATTTTTATTACGCTGGCACTGTAGATTCATTATTAAAAACTAATACAACTAACCATTCAGCATTCGTTATTATGTTATGCATATCGGGATGCCTTAGAGTAGTAATATTATTTAACATTAACGAGAATATTTTTAATACATTTTTAACAGCCAAAAATTTAAACATTAATCGTCTATTTACAAAATTGATTTAATATTGTTGATTATTTGATAAATAAAGGATGCTTTAATTCACCTTGTAAGTACGAGAATTCCATAAGACCATTTAAGGAAAATGCAGATGTCCTTCGTGCAAATTAATCTTCATTGTTGAATTATCGGATTATACATCACAATAAGCGATATCGTTTTATTCTCTTAGCTGTTCATAGTTATTTATTTATGTAATCTTGGTTTACTTTATATTAATTAATGTATAATGTAAATTAATATAAGGTATAATAAATATTATCTCACTTTTTGGTAGTTCTTTAACAAATTATAGATTAATTGGATATTGCATTTAAATATTAATTATTAATTATTTCTTATCAAGAACAGAGAAATTAGTGTGAATAATATCAATTATATATTGTTTAAAGTAATGAACATTTCTTGAAAAATATATGTTCGTATGCAAATACACTATGGAATTGATAATCAGATATTGTAAATCTATATATTAAGTCTAATATTTTAATTAAGTGCGATAAATCGTAATAAATTAGTAAAATTACTAAACTATTACAAAGTTAAATAAATTAGAATTTAAAAAGTAAAACAAAAAATAAAAATAACATTTTCCTAATATTATTAAAAGTAAAATGTTTTTTTTTTTATTATACCTCTGTATTTTTAATCTACTTTGTTTAGTCTTTCAAAACATTAAGTAAAACTTAATTGCTTAAGAAAATAAATTATTTTAAACTGAATTTAAACGATTAAATTTCTAATTAATTAAATATATTTATTAACTTTAAAATACAATATAAAAATCTGAATATAAATGCACAAAAGCTGTACTTTTATAATCTCTATTAAGGAATTATTATTCTAACAAATTTCCACAATCTTACAAGTATATATATGTTTCAAGTAGATGTACAGATTTCTTTAATTTTAACAAAATGAGAAATTTAACTAAATATATTTAATATCTTCTTTATCGTCATTTCAACTCGTACATTAAATGACATTAAGTTCTTTCATTTATCTCAATAACTTTTTTTTAGCATTTTAATAAATGTACGACCTTTCGAGAAAAAATATGTATTACCTTCAGAGTCCAAACAAGCAATTACTAAATGCAAATGATAATTACTCGATTCGATATTATATGAATTTGGTTGTCTTTAAGCTTTTTCTTGTCAATTAATATATATTTTTTATGAATATTTCTTCGCGCATTTTACTTATGAATAAGCACTTTGTACAATCAAGTGACCCAAATTTACCAGATCCTATAAATATATAATTATGGAATTAACATGAAATGGCAATTGCACGTTCGTTTTTGAAGACTAGATTATAAATATTTTTCAGTTTAAAGGCTCAAATGCGCAATTTTATTCTATCGAACTTGTAATTATTCTTATTACGCTCTGTAAACAGTAAGTGGTAAATATATTTTTTTGATTGAAAAAAAAAAATAGAATTTAATCTATTCATAACTATATTCTATAACAATATTCCATTTAACAAATTTTTAAATTTCAATTCAAGTTTATAATAATAACACTAATTAAAGATTATAAGCCTTGATATAGAATTAATAGCAGTTCTTACTGTGTAATTTATTTCATTAATGTAGATTTGGATTTGTGTTATTTTATGTATTAAAGCATAATAAAGTAGATTAGAGACTTTGTTTTAAACAACGTTACATGAAATATTTCAGTAAAAACATTTTTATTTGAGTTTATTAATATTACTTATTGATTATTGGTTTCAATAATAATTGAAACTTCTTATAAAGATGTAAGCATATTAGCATAATTTGGTTTATATTAGAAATTTATTATTCTAATAGATCAAAATATATATAAATTATCTAATTTCATATCGTATACTTATTTGTAAATTATTGTTTACCTCAAGTATATTGAATTTTTAGTACATTAAACAAAAAATTAGATAATATATTCTTGTAACTGTAATGGCAAATTTTGAAATTTACACAAACATTTGTTCGAATTTCCAGTACTTGCCCAATTTTATGAAGTTATTATTTGAATTCGTGCAATTTCTACAAATTAGAATTAAACTTGAGTCGAATAGTTTGTAGACTGGAAACTTTTATTATCTCTCGAATGGTTAATGTCAGCCTTAAATGAGCTTCAACGTCAACATATTATTAGAATTACGTAAAAATTACTTTTATTTTAATTCAACTATTATATGGTATAGTTTGCAACAAAAATAAATAATTATATGTTAATGTTTAAACTTTTATTAATTGCTTTTATAAATGTAACATAGATTTGCAGGAACTCACATTCATCACATAAATTTATATCTTATCAACGTTTTCAATGAGAGTTTATTGTCTTGTTGAACCTAATAAATCGTAAAAATTACGATTTTTAATAAAATACCTTATTCTCTTCACCTTGATATATCACATATGGACGGTTATTTCATCTTCTTAAATTTATTTATTTCATTAACAGTATTTATTTATTTCATTGACAGTATATTGTATAGTAATGGAATAAAATAATTTAATATTCAATATTCCAAACAAATACTTCCTTCAAAAATATAAATATGTAATACATAAATAATAATCAATTACAATATTTCATTTCATTTATTAACTCGTTTATCAACAATAATTCTTTATAATATATATATATTTCTGTAATAATCATTCTTCACGAAGGCAATTTTACGGTTAATTCAGTTTATATTTTCTACCAAATTATTGAACATTATTATAAACTATCTAACAATTATACTAAATAAATATTATCTAATAAAAATCCTTTACGTAAACTCCACATCGAAATTACACGTTTAGAAAATTATAAAATATTCGTGGAGTATATTCGTTTATTATTTTTTGAATAATGAATCGGAAATAGGAAAAATAATTCGATTCTAATATGTTAATTTTTACGTATTTTAACTAGTTCGGATATTTAAGTTGATAACGCCTTACAGCATTTTAGAAACGATTTTTTCCATTCAATTTACTAAAGTTTAAAATTGTTCGATTTCTTTCGCATGCAGAAAAATTTTGTAATTATTCATTATTATTTCATATATGACATCGACAAGATCATTTTTTTCTTATAACAATAATAATAAAATACATAATCATTAAACTTAATTATTAAATTTAATTACACCGCCAGAAAATATTCCCCTAATATATCATTAATATATTAATAAATATAATCTTATGGAACTTCTTTTTACTCGAACACTTATTTCAAAATTGCACAATAACTTGCCCAAGTGACATTATACTGTAATCTCGATAACATTAATTTAAATATTGCTTTATGATTTATAATTGCACCAAAGTCAGTTAGTTTTTGAAGAATTATTGTCACGATAATGCAATGAAATTACTGCATTACATTGATAGTTTTAACAATTCAGTCCGTTAATCATAGACTCAATATTATCTGTACATTTATGGACGGACTAGTTGTTTCTTCTTCTTTTTTTTTTTTTTTTTTTCTTTAACAAAGCACGAACCTGAGTTTTGATATAAATTATTATAGCCATTCGAGAGAATTAATAATTATTATAAAATCTATAAGTGTCCCAAAGCATGAAATGTATAGTGCAAACTTACAATCGAGTAAACTTTTTTAAAATCAATTGACATTATGTACAATAAATATACAGTGCGGGTATTATTTTCTTCTTAATTTGTCAATAATAATACATGACTTTCGAGTTATATATATATATATATATGATCACCTATTTAAATTTAACCTCAAATACGGTAATAAATGGTAATTTATAAAATAGAAAAAGCTCAGTTTCCAATGTAAACAGCAAACGTGTTAATAAAGTATATCATAGTTAAACGAAAATAATTTGTTTACGCGTTAATATTAATATGTAATAAACAATCTTAAGCGCAATAAAAGTGGAGAACGTAAAAAGAATGCGCATGTGAGCGGTGTCGGTCTGATTTATACTTTGATTGAAACTTCGGATAATTGGTTTGAAATTGAAGGAACTGGAAAAAAATAATTGAACATTCTCAATTTTTTCCCCCTCTTTTTCATGTATCGTTACGAGTCGGTCAGTTTGTTAAGGTATAAGTGGTTTGTCATTGGATGTCACGTCGATAATCAAGTCTGCCGAGCTCTTACTTTCAGTCATTGATGTCTTGCTACCTGACGTTCCAGTTTTATCGCCATTTTTCTTTTTATTCGATTTTCCCGAGCCATTGCTCCCAAGCATTTTGTCGTGATTTTTTAGATACTCAATTACTTTAATGTGACCGAATGTCTCTGCTTCGTCAATCGGTCGATTTCCCCATCTGAAAATGGCGTATTTACGTCACATTATTGAAGGCAACTTTTATTACAGAGAAAGTATAAATATAAATAGACAGGCAATTCTAAATGATTGCCGATATAAAATCAACGAGACAATTAATTGTAAATCGTTATTTCATGAATATTATTTGCCGCTTCTGCATATTCGATTGCACTTATTACCGTAAATTATGCATAATTATAAAACATAAGACGGAAGATCGGCGTTTAAAGTACAAATGGAAATCATTTTCATCTATTTAGACTTTGAGAGAAAATGGTAAAATGTAACGGAGCAGCGCAAATGTACAAATCGGCAATGCTTTACGAATTTATTCCGAGGAGCAATCAAACTCGCATATAATCTCAGAAGCAGACTCCTCTTAAAGAAAAGTGGCGCATAGAGTAACAATAATGCCAAGGTTCTCTCTCTCTCTCTCTCACCTATCCTTGGGGTTGTGCGGCACTCCGCACTGCTCGATGAGGAACTCGACGCTGTCCAGGTGTCCCTCGCTCGCCGCCAAATGCAGGGCCGTGCGGCCATCGTAATCAGACAGCGTCATGTCCATGCCGCTGAGCCGGTGCCTGCGAAAGTCAACGTAAACTCAGGGTTACAAAGCGCACCCGCGACCTTGACGTCTGGTGGATCGCCTCCACGCGCGCGCCTCCCTTTATCAATGCATTTAGCGTTTGGATAAGCTCGGGGCTGGGGCTGGGGCTGGGGGGGGGGGCCGTGGACACCTTGCAATGCCGAGTTCTACTGATGTCTACGCCTTGCGCTTATTATTACTGAAGCCTACGCAGGCTTATGTAAGAAGGAGAAATATGAAAAAACAAAATTGACAAAAGAAAGAAAACAGGCATGTTGCAGTCGGCCGGGGGGGGGGGGGACATTCAGACTCCAATACGGATGTGGTTATTCAAGTACGGAATGCGGGGTTGGCTGATAAAATGATCGTCATACGTGTGTGAGAGTGTGGGCCCTTAATGTGAGATAGAGTTTCGACAAATGAGTCTTGTTTGGTTTTAGCCAGTTTTAGATTACTTTGCTGTTGTTTACTACGTAAACAAGTAGGCTACGTGCCTATTTCGGCCCAACGAATTCTTTTATATTAAACAATGTTATCCGATTATATATCAATTGTAATTGCAGCATTTGCTGTTTGTGGGTGACAGTAGGAAATGAGCATTAATATTTGATTGCTCATTATATTAATAGCTATTAATTAACTTTCATTATTTAGTAAATAACAAATTTGTCGAAACTATATGAAAAGTCGGTAGAAATTCATAATTTGACATGTACATTAATTTCTATCCTAATTATTATTTTCATCGCCAACGGTATTATTATGTTTAAAAATTCGGCTCATCTGTTACGATTATGAAGGTTTAATTAATTTTATAAAAATAAAAAAAAGCGATCATATCGATATTAATTTGTACATATTTAAGAGAATACATTACATTTGCGTACATTATTTATTTATAAACTTTTTGCGGTATTGAATTTTTCATTAAAAAAATCTTATATGCAGTTGCAATCAAATTTGTCATTTTTTTTTCTCTGTTTATTTTCTAGAGAATGTAGAAAACATTCAATGTAATTGGCATGGGACTTTGAAAATATACTTTTTAACCACTAAAACATCGTTTTGAAAGTATCTTTCAAACGGTTGCCGGCAATCTGAAGCTGCACAAACAATAAATTTCACAAGTAGTTGTCTCACGCATTCCTGAACATAATAAGATTTTACTTAAAAAAGGGGGGAAAAGAAAAAACAAATATAGCATATTGGCTTAAAAAACTACGGACATTGTAGGATCAGCTTTTTAGATTAAGCTTTTATTATGTTAAGTCTTTGACATATTTTGGCGACTCACCACTCCAAGTTATCTCGCATTCTGATGCGAAAGGTTTAGTCGATTGTCGAACAGGTGATGTATTTACGTGTGCGTGCGTCGGTATAACATAAGGTGTGAATGTGTTAATATCTTATTCCATTTCCTATTTACCTCTGCTTATTATAATCTTTCTTTACTGTTTGTAGGCAAAGATAATCTAAGTGACTTTTTAAAAAATTAAATTCATTATTCTTATGGTTATGGTGATTGAGAAGAATTTTAGAGATATAGATATCGCAAATCCCATATGTATATACAGTCTATTTAAAAAAATAATACTTGCACTTGATATGAAAAATAAATTAAAATGTTTATTGATACATTCTTGCATTATGGTGTTGTTAATGCGAATGGAATGTAACGCATGCCTTGGTGAATACATTTACAAATGAAAAATCTTTTGAAATATTATTGTTGAACATTGAGAATATGATGCGAGGGTAATTTGGAAAATGATAGGCTCATTCGTGACTTTAAACAATCAACAATCTTATTGAATATAAAGAAATTTCACAATCACTTTACAGTTTATTAGTTAAAATTATTCAACCCTTTGAAGAGGACGAGGATACTGAACTTTTTTTTAGCGTTTAATAAAGAAAACAGGATGAGTTAAAATTGTTATATAAAAAAGCATTACATAATTTGTGGATAACAAATAGGAAATTGCATTATTAAAAATAGTCAGATTAATACTTCAACATTTCGCTTCTGCACTCAATTGATGAACGTACAACGAGTACTCCATTATTTCTGGATATACTATGAAATTGCATAACATTACAGTTTCGCTATAATTAATAATTGTGGCACATGAAACCATTTATCACAAGATTATCGAAACAGAAATATTTAAATATTATTGCTTATACTTATTATGGAACATGTACCCGCATTAAATCATATTTACATGTTCACTTACAATGGCGGCATACAATCGTATATGATTATAATACATTCCCACTGATTGATGCGAGGATCTTATATATTTATATATGATTATATATGCTTCCGCAAAATGCTCATCTCAATGGTCCAAACACCTAAACAATGTCAACAGATCAAAGCGCCAAAACAGGCAGAAAATAAATAAAAATTCTAGTGCACTCAAGCCATGTACCAATTCAGTCAAATTGTAATGTTTGGTTTAGCAAAAATACGATAGCAAAATATACACAACGCTCTTGTTATAAAATAAATATCTATTATGTAAAGTAAAACAGTCTGTAATTGTTCATGTACAATCATATATAATTATACAATTGCCGATTATCTGTTGGTAGGTTTATTCTTCATGATAAAATAGGAAAATATAAAAATGACGGGGAATTCAATTTACGTTTTAATTAAAATGAATTTAAGGCATTTATTTTTATTCAACGTGTTCAACTATTTATTTATTTATTTTGCGGTAAAACTTTTCACGATAATTAAGAAATCATCAGAAACTTTGTCTATATTTATTGATAATAGATAGAAAGACATGAGAATTATATTGAGCTTAAGGCCAATACAGTTATAAAGATTTGCATAATAATATGCTTCTGTAAATGTAAACTACTACTACTTAAAACGTGTCCAAATAGGCATAAAAAAATTTCTCGCGGATTCTCAAACAGACATTTAAATTCTTTTCTATAAAAAATTCTTAGTAAAATTGATTAATAAGAATGAACTGCGGATCGAATAGGAGCTCGGACAAACCATTAAATATTCACAAATTGGAGTGAAAATATAACAATAGCATACAAAAGAAGGCAGTTGGTCTTGTTTCTCGATATTCCGTAAGCTTGACCAATTACCATTCAAGCAGAAATGATATTTATGAGACCAGAGAGGAAGAATTCACATCGTTAGGAAAGTCATAGAACGAAGACTATTGATTAAAGTCGGCTTGAAAAAGAATTCTAGCCCTCCCCACCCACCCTCACGACGCTTATCACAGATGATTGTATGTGATTGCATATTAATTAAAGGTTATTCATGCAAGCTATGAGGATGCTTTTGGCTAACTCTAATAAAGAAGCGAGTCATGACAGTTTGATGCCCGAAGGCAAGGCACACTGAAATTTGAAACTTGTTTGTATTAATCATTATTTTGAATTGAAATTTCTTACGTGTTTCTGACACAACATGAGCAATACTTTCAGGCAAGTTCGATTATCTTTGCGACTGATAGTTAGAGAAAGTATAGCTATTAATCTGAAATAATCAACTATGGCTTCGAGTGGAAGCACCGGCGCATGGAATTTTCAATCCAATCCTCTTCTACTTTGAACGAAATAATTAACACGAAGTGCACAAAAAAAAAAGAGCTCCGGCCCAATGAGAGGCCGCGTTACCTGCGCATAGCCGTGACGTCGCCGCTGGCTGCGCTGAACAGCAAATTGACGATCGACAGGCCCTTCGTCTCGTACTTGTGCCTCCGTGGGTCCTTCTTGTTGGCCGCGTGCTTGAGGTTGTCGTACCTGTGGAAGTTGAACTCGCCCACGAGCTCCTCGCAGAACTGCACCCCCCGGCAGGAGTTGCCCAGTGGGTCGAGGGGCGGTGACCACGTGCAGATGCCCATGACGTTGGGTATGACCATGAGGAGGCTGCCGGAGACGCCGGATTTGGCGGGTATGCCGACCTGCGGATGTCGAGGTTAAGCGAATTGGTTAATAAAATAATGTTCCTTGCATCGGTTTCGCCTCTCTGCACCCGCGCCATCTCTCTAAATATACGCTACGCGCTACAACTATTCTTCATCGAGCTCGGTAATTCACTCTCACGACGCAGTTTTACGGCTCTTTATTGGGCGCGGCGAAGCATAATAGCCACCCCAACTCGACAGCATAGCAAAATAGGCCTCGAGCCCTTGACTACCTTGCAACCTTATGCCTGTAACAATGCCTGTCAACTTATATAGACTATGGATATTACCTTGAAGGCAAATTGGCCGCTATAATCGTACATGCCGCAGCTATGCATCAAGCTAAGGACATCTCGAACACTGTCGGGTCTCAGCACCTTCTCCTCCGTTATGGGACAAATGCCACCGTTCGCCAATGTGGCTGCCATCACTGACATTGACTCGCAATTGGCTTCCATAGCACAGCACTGCGCAAAAATTAACGAGACTTTCGAGCATTATTTGGCTACGAGATTATTATTATACTACAAAATTATTACAAGATTATTATACAAGATTATTATGAGGGGCGACCGAATCGTGAATTAGCCAATGTAATAAATACTCTGCATATACTCCAATACCTTGCAATAATTGCAAGGCAAAGTCGAATAGTAATTACCTGAAAATATAAATCCATGCACTCGCGAAGATTGGTTTTCTCGGGGTAACATTTGTGCTCTCTCATGTAAAATCCAAGCGCATAATTGCGATCGGCAGCCTCGCGCTCAGACAGGAACACGGCGTTATTGAATCCTAAGCTTTCGCCTCCGGCGAGTTTCTTAAAGTAATTCATCGTGAAATCGAATTTCTCCGCAAGCGTCATTTCTGGCTTTATCAAGCTCTTCAGCAACGAGCACACTAAAATCGCACCGGCATTTATCATTGGATTGTGCGGTTTCTCTGAAAGAAATTCCTTACATTTATCCAATATTAATAAATTGCATAAACATTAACAAACAACAAGCTTATGAGGCGACATTATAATACAGCCGATAAAAATCACAGGGTCGTTGCGCTTAACGAGCCGGCTTTTTAAGCGAACTTTTATTTCAAAATAATTTAAAATTATTTATCGTATGCACGTGAATATAATGTCACAATGGATGACAAAAGATGTGATTCTTGGTACTGAGAAATATTTGGCGCATACGATACACGTTGCTTATGAATATTGTTCTCATTATCGGTAAAACTATGAATAAATACATCTTGTTGGTCGACTGATAATGCAAATCAAAATTTTACGTACAATTTTCGGTTTATTTATTAGTTAATGCCATAGAGTATACTGCATACTGCAAAAACGACCAATTGGAAAGTACTTTAAATGCCAAATATTTGCCAAATATATTTGCTGAAAAGTTCTTCCTCGTATAAAGCAACGAGGGAAAAAAGGGATCGCGTCATTTTCAATAAAAGAGAGAGAGAGAGAGAGAGAGAGAGAGAGAAGATTTAAATCTATTAAACTAGTTAATAAGGGGCGGATAAAGTCGCGAATAAGCGTTAAAGTATCAAGAGGCTTTGGGCCTAAGGATGCCAATTATCCGAAATCCGACTCACTGTTGTGGTCGAGAACGAGCTCGTTGAAATTTCTCCCAGACGGCTCTTGTCCCACGTACTTATGAACAACCTCCTGGCCGAGTTGCTCGAGGGCGATCGCGTACGTCAGGGGTTTGCTGCAGCTCTGCAACGTGAAAGGAATCGTCGTGTCACCAATACTGAATCTCTGCCCGTCAATAGTGCAGACCGAGACGCCCCAGTACTCGGGATTCATGTGGGCCAATTGCGGGATGTAAGCTGCGACTTTGCCTTCGAGGTTGGACTTGCACTTCCAGTAAAAGCTCTCGATGTGCTTCGTGAAGCCCGGGAAGTCCGGTATGACGAACTGATGCCTGAATGCCCGCGATATTAGGACTATGTTTGGCGTTATTATTCTGCAATCATGACATTCATTTGGTATTGAGCATTTTCGTCGTTCATTCCCTACCCAAGCCATTGAATTTGCATGCGAGCCGCAAGGAAAAACCTGTTTTTCATTCTGGCGTATCGTATTTCGCGCTCTTACGTAAGCCCTCGTCTCATATTTTAAGGTAGAAAGTTTAAGGCTCAGGGCCAACTAAGTGAAGCGAGAGCATAATTTTTCAGGCATTGATTTTCCATTACCAGGCATTTCGTAATAACGTACAAGACAATTCTTTTCTCTCGTCATCTTTTCGTGCTCTTTATCTGGCCATTGCTGCCCCTTCAAGCTATTCGCAAAGAATGCAACACCCACCTTTTAAATTGTTCCCGAGTCAATTTTTGCGTTTCGTGAAATGTTCCCTCGTGTCCTCCACTCTTGGTATGCTCCTTTTTCAAATTGTCTGTCAGCTCTTGCAGTCGTGGATCATTCTTTTTCAAACCTGTGGTTCTCAGAGCCTGTCATATTAAACGCATTTTATTACACGCTATTTACAACATTTTGCCAAAGAAAATATAAAGTAATTAGACATCCACGTGTAATCTTCGCGATTAAAGAACTTTATATTTGTTTGAGTGAAACGATATATTAGGAGAAAAGATTCCATTTTATTGCTTACAGCCAAGAATTTACCAACGTGAAGTAATTCAGTCTCCTCGTTTTTAAACATATCGAACATTACATCTTCTGCGTTCGATACTTTACTCTGATCTGCTGTGCTGAAATGAGAATCAACTTGTTTAAAGTGTGCAATACCAATTGATTCGTTAGCTCATTCATTAATAGAAAATTAATGGTAAAATTGAACATAATACTAAATTAATATAGCAAGTTAAATCAATATAAATGTGCAAGGATTCGCAACGATAATTGTGCTTACTAATTAATTAGTTGATTTAAAAAATATCAAAAAAAAGTGTGAAGCTTTAACGATTGCCAATGGTGCCATACATTTTAAATAAAATGGTTATGCATTACGTAGTTAATGAAGTACAATCATAACAACAAGAACTTTTATATAAAGATAGTAGCATTTTTTTGTAATGTAATCAAAACGGTAGATGCACTTATTTCAAAAGTATTTAAAAAAATATTTAATTATATTTTTTATGGCTTGGGATGCTTTTCAATTTATTTTAATCAAACAAAATACTTTATGCATCTTATTAAATAAATCTGATATAAGCGATTGTTTCCATGCCAGAAAATATGCATGGTACTCACTACATGTTATGGCTGTCATGAATGAAGCTGTAATTGCTGGAAAAATATAAGATATTAGTGTACAAGTAGAGTATAGAATTAGAGTATAATTTTTTGTCAGAGCCCCTATAATTTTTAATCACTGATGAAAATTACGCAAAAACAAATTATTGGTACTACCATTTATTTGTATACAGTACGCGCGCGTGCGCGAGCATACTCGCAAAGTTGTGAACAATCTTTCCTAGTAATTAAAAATTAAAAGAGAATACAATTAAATATTTATTTTTTAATGATTGTAAAAACGAATTAAAGAAAAAATTTTCAAGAATAAATAATTTAAACATTACTCTACGATTTAAACATAATAAAATAATTTCAACTTTTTACTTTCGATTTACATGATTATTAATGATATTAGCTAATGCGCAGTTTCAATCTTTGCTATAATTTTGATATATTTTTTAATACATTTTTTAATATATTTGATATTAAAATATTAATACGAAAATAAGTTATTCCTCTATTCATTTAAATTTCGTTAGATATTGAGAGATCATTATTTAACTATAAAGCATTAGACAATTGTCTTTGGATTTATTTGTATTATTTGTCAAAATTGATACTTATGATTACATATTACATTCACCACTGTTTCAGATTATTTATGAAAATGTAATGCAACATAATCTAACATTACACTACTTGTATATCGACTTTTACAATTTAGAAACATATATTTTACAGAAATTAAAGATGTTTCCGTTTATTATCAAATTTATGCTCAAATTGTCTTTTATTAAAAGTCTTAAGCTTGAACGTAAAGCGATTAGACAAATAAATTGTTACTAATAATTTTTATATCAGTATTACTACAAAATTACATGAATTGTTAAAATAATGGATCTATTTCTTTTTTATTTTGTTTTTTTATTTAGTTCTTCTGAATAATGTTTTTATTTAAAATTTAACGTTAACTAGTTGTTTGTCTCTATAATAAAACAGATAGAACTTTAAGAGATTTATTATAAATATAAATTAAAAACTGCAAAAGAAAAGAGAACTGGCAAATATATATTAAGATTATAATATATAGATAGAATAATAAAATATGCAATTAAGCAATATGACTTTGTTTAAAAAGTACCAAATACTTAACGAATATTAATTGAATTTACAAAATTCTTACTTTTAATATCTATTTGCAATGTGTTGTTAAGTATAATATATTTTTTGTTATATTTTCTGCAATATAATAAAAGTACAATATTCTTTTGATAATTGGTTCTTAAAGTGTTCTACTGTATCATGCGTGTTTTAATTATCTGCAGTCGGTAACATATAATTCTGCAATAATCATTCTGTAGACAGATTTTTATTTTCAAATATTTGAATATTATATATACCAGAGTATAATATATTAGAGAATTCATTATAATGGCTTTTAAATTCTACGCTAAACATAGAATACGAAATTAATAATATAATTTAGATTTTAATAGTTACTTGAAGTACCGTTGAAAAACTTTAATATCCACAGAAATGTGAATAAAATAATATTTAATATTAGTTTGCATTATTCGCAAAAACAAACAATTACAATAAGATAATAATATTGTTTATTTTAAATAAATAATATTAATCCGAAGATTTTCGAAAAGTAATTTTCAGATTTGAATTTTTTAAAACATTTAAAAATTTATTATAAATCCGGATATGTATATTTTCGTGATGTATGACAGATTGTAAAAATCGTTATTTTAAGTACGAAATTTAAAAGTTGTAAAGTTAAAATGATAGGTTTGTAGATGTATTTGATCATAAATGCAATATAGTTGTCAGATATTCGTGAGGTGATGAACTTGTCGGTTCTTTATATTAATTTATGAATGACAATGACGATAAGGATGATGATGATGATGGCGATATTAATTTGAATTACGTATTCTATTATTTTTTACGTTAAAATTAATGAATATTTCATTTTAGAAATTTTAATTTATTAAATTACAAAAGTCCTTATACCTCGAATTTATATTATAATTACAAAGCAATATTTTCAATTAAATTGTAATAATTGTAGAAAACAAGAAAATAAAGACATTAAAAATTAGTTACAAATTAAATTAAAATTTAGTTAAAAATTGTTGAATTGAGTACAGCTGTAAAATATTTGAAACCAGCTCGAATATTTACAGTATAAAACATTTCGATCATTAAGAATTAATTAATAATTAATTATAATTTAAAATCGATAATTTTTTTCATATTTATAGAAAATCTTGCAACGTAGTCTACAATATAATACTAAATGCTCCATAAAACTTTTTTTCTTAAAAAAATATTATACAATTGTTTTGTCGTTATGTAAACGCTTAAACGTATTGTTCTTGTTTTCTTTATATTAAAAGCTATGTTTTTTTATATTTTAAAATATTAAATATATTTGGAAATAGTTGGTTTAAATATATTTGCATTAATGACTCTTAATAATGATTATTCTTAGAATATAAGTATTTTATCCTGCATAATTTTTATTAGAATTGAATAAATTATCTCAATTCATATAACATGAGCGAATCATTAAATTTATTTATATTAACTTTGAGAAAGAGGAATATTTATAAATATATTACCGAATTTGTCCATGGTCCAACTCCAAAGCAGTTCCATAACAAATATCTAAATATTTTGATGTACCAAGTTTCGTATACTTTGGCACAATGGCTCGCCTCTGTAAAATTAATAAATTCACCTTCGATAAACATGTTTCACTCAAATTAATTACTTATTATATTTATATAGCTTAACGTGGACCGAAGTGTGGATTATTGTCACGGTGTCTTCAAAGCGAAATGCCCGTCGTCTCCTCCATTCCACAAAAACCGACGAGACCTTCTTAGAAGGAAATTGATAAGATCATATTCATTATATCGCTCTGATAAGGATGGATGGATTGCATAAAACAATTGTAATAGATCCTGCGCTCAAATGTTCTTTCAGGAAGAGCAGATTGCATTCGTCAATATACTAAATCTAGATAACAAAGGTCAATCTTAGATGAGTAATTATTCTGTCAAAAGTATTGTTCTAATCAAAAACTTTTTCCTAAAAGCTTCCTCTAACTTTATTATCTTATTCCCTTCACCCTCCAGCTTTATCGATCATCTCATCCCTTTTCAGCGCGTGTTATTATATAGTTTATCGACCCATTTACGTCAACTTGTATGTTTCAAGCTTCGAATTTGATTGAAAACATTTTAAAACAATTTTAACAATATCAACGACCATTTCCAAAAATAAAAGAAATTACAATTTTTGTACTGTATTTTTAATTTAGATTCTAAATATCATAAAGTACATAAAAAGTATTGTAAATTGTATATTGTACATTTTAATAAACTTATATAATTATTGTATGTCAATCGTTTAATTAATTTAAATAAATCCAATATCAAGACGTCTAAGACGTGCAATTCTAATCTATATTCAGCATGGGAATTATGGTATTAATAATTGACAAGGTATTTTAAACAAAATTCATTTTCAGTTAAAGAATATGCCTATATATATTACGTGGGACAAGTAAAAAAATTATTTGCAAAAAGTCCTTATTAGTAGCTTGACAAAAATATTTTCCTTTACACTGTTTAGAAAAGAAAAAACATGTAATGACAAGCACAAGCAAAGCCACAGCATGAAACAAAACTTATGGCAAAAAACAAAAATCAATTTCCCTTAAAGCTATAATGGTTCTTCGTATCCTCTATAGATTGATTGCTAATACGCTTACACAGTTTTAAATATTGGCATCCTGGAGATAATAGGATAACCAAGCCTACACAGTGGATGCAGAAAGGAGTTTTCTCTTTACAAATATATATAACTGGGCAAAATTTTGAGGTAATTACATATACGAATGAATTTCTTATCGGTTCTCACAATAGTTGTGCACGATTTACATTGAGAAAAACTTGAGAAAAAATATCAAATACTCAACGTGAGCACCATATCAATCAATCAAAGATCTGTCAAAGATCTGTCAATCATCAAAAAACAAAGACTGGCGACGAAACGAAATTCTGTCTCAGCCTACTGTGTAAAACTAAACTAAAGATAACTTGACACAACGCATGCTTACGTCGAAGACAAACATGTAGTTGAGGGATACAACTTAGGACAGAGTTTGAGGTAATTAATGCAGCAACGGGCTGAAAATATCGAGACGAATATGTTGTAACGATGCAGAATGCTTTTATAAAATTCATGCAAACTAAGTGAAAAAGTCAAAAAAAAAAGTCTAAATAAAACGTTGCCTATTGAAGGATAAGTGCGGAATAAGACTGCAATAACAAATGGATGGAAATTACGAACGATACGAGTTTATGCAAAGATAAACATTGCAGAAAAGTAGAGGAGAAAAGTGGCTGCTGCTCAAGACAAGTGATAAATTAATAGAAAAATGATGCATCTCTCATTTTTTCAAGAAGTCTCCGTTGCTCGAGATTTACAAGCTTCATTCGTAGAGGAATATTGGCGATTAAGGATGAGCGTTGAAGCTGTAAGAGAAATATTGACACTTTCGATCGGAGTATTCCAATGTGTGGAAATCGATGAGGGGGATTGCCTGTTGGTAAGAAATATTGATCTCGATTCTCGAAGACGCGTGTTCGGCTCGGCGGCTAATGCACAGAGTGCGCTAATGGATACCGAATACAATGTAGCTTTGGATGCATAATATGAAAAGTAAAGGAATTGTAATTGAATTGGACCATCGTTGTTAATAACTTCCGCATCGTATGTAAATTTGTCGGTGTACATAATCGTGTGTATGTTTATTAAGCTTATGTAGACGGCTCGTGCGCCAGCAGCTCGAATCTTTAATCAGGTGCGATGACAGGCTATACGCAATAGAAACTGGCGTGCAATTACGTAATGTCAAAGCTTCTTTTGCTGAACGAGAGGCAAACGTCGAACGTACGCAATGACACTCACATCCATTTGTCGGCCATAATTTGCACTGCTCAGTAGCTCAGGCGTGGTGTATCGAGAGGAGAGTGTATTGACTGAAAGTACGACTTGCCGATTCGTCGACATTCAGCTGGTTTAGCGCGAGAGTTTACTAATCGCGAACAATTAAGAGGAGTTCATTGTGCCACCGCATTAATTACCGCATCTTATAAGCACGCGAACTTGTATAAGTTCTATCAAGTTGGTGAATGGACAGAGCCGTCTCCTCTGGGGCTGAAGGGGTTGTGATCTCGAGACCACCGCGCAACTTTTAGATAAAGCAGCAGTGGACTTGGGGGATGATGATCGGTGACATCGATCTACATTCAATGCAATGCCATGATTTATGAATTTAATTACGAATGAATGGTAGGACTTACGAAACTTGATTAATAACGAATGCTCCATTATGGGCCACGTTCCCCCACTCTGAGTAAATGCACAGATCTTCATTGGTTGGTGCAATAAACTTGCGGCCTCCAGGCTATGGAAAATAATATGAATGCCTTAATGAAAGCTCGACTCGACTCCCAAATGCAAAACGCTTTTATTTCGTTATTATTATTGGAAGACGACGGGCGGGCGGGCGGGTGATCTCTATTTGGGTATAACCATCATTACGGATGCCAAATAATTATAAAATATAAAATATATTTCCTCTTATTTAATACTCCGTTAATTAATTAGGAATTCTTATGAGCAGGGCCGAAATATAGTAACGGACATTTTATCAGCCGTACAACCAAATAATCAATCCTTTAGAGTAAAGTGTGATTTGACACGAGGCTAGATTGACTATGTTTTTGGTTATATAAGATTACTTCTATTAGGAGTACATCAAGATTATTACCGAATTTAATGCTATAAATAAACAAGATTCAAATAGTTTCACGATCTTTCTAAATAGATGGAGGAAATGATGGTTTGCAACGTTCAAACTAGCCCGTAATAAATGCAATAAAGCGTAATTACTTAAAGTATTGTTAGAAAAGACATTACCAATTGTTGAGGAAATAGTTATTGTTCGATTGGATATGTAACCGGTGAGAAGATAATGAAGGGGAATAACTAGGAATCGATCAGCTCCACATATATCCATGATCTTTGTAAATGTCTCCGGCAAGTTATGGAGAAATGTAGAAGTTGGTAAGAAAGATATCTATAACGCACAAGCTAAGATCAGTCTATAATAATTTTAATAAAAGTTGTAATTCCAACTTTAAACAAAAGCAACAAATTTACGACATAATATTCCATGCAAACGCGCACTTCGTATTATAAATTTAAATATTAGTGAATCTTTAAAATTCATAATTGATTTGAAAATTTCATAAATCCTGAAAACATCTGAATAAATGTTTATTTAATTTTTGATAAGGATTTTGAATTATTACTTCAAATTAGTTATCATTTAAAATAACTTGAAATTTTTTAAGCACGGCACTCAGGTTTCAGAATTTCATACTCTGACGAAATATTCTTTATAATATTGATATTAACCATGTAATAACGACAGTAAATATTAGACATCGTCCATATTACATCAAATATTATAAATAGTAAATAAATTATTCGGAATAATTATTATATACTGTATTGTGAAAAAAAAATAAGCAAAAAAAAGATTGGCTTGTGCTTACCATGAAACAGGAGCGGATGCCATAACCGGAAACCTATTAACCGGCAGGACACATATCCCAATAAACCAGATTAAATTACATCTTAAGGATGAGCCAGCCACGATTGTTCGACAAATGAAGTATTTTTAAGCTTGGCTAATGGCTATAAAGACGCTAAT
>JAPYYT010000936.1:0-36663 GCA_030522565.1 Ceratosolen corneri
CCCCCACCTCGTCCCCCCGCCACCTCGTACCCGCTCCTAAATTGACTTTCGCCGGGGCCGGGGCGCGCGGTCAACGAGACGGTGTTTCCCAGCATCTCTCGCTCCTCTTGACCTTTTCCACTTACTGCGAGGCTTGCGAGTTATTACGTTAGCCGGCCCGTTGGAGATGCTTCGTACTTAACTTTGCCCATCCCGATAAACGAAACTAATTGTATGCGAAGCTCGACTCGGTACTTTTTACATATCCGCTCGCTTGCCCCGTCCGCCTCGTTTATGTCGCGATATGGATTGATTGAGGCACGCCAAGATGCGAGATGCGGGAAATGGGAGTAATGCCGCTCGGAGAATTAAGTGTGAGGGGCGCATAAATTGATATATTAACGTAGAGATGTAGGCGGATGGATATGCGCCAGGCCGTGCATGTAGATATGTGTGATCGTCAAGGCGGACGAGGGCGGCTGCTTTTGCGGTAAAGCCTCGGCTCGGAAACGGAGAACCGGAACTTCCTCGAAGCGCATAACTTGTAAGAGGAAAAGTTAGTTACTAGCGGGTCGAGAGGGGCCGAGGGCGGCGGAGGAGCGGAGGGTGGTTGGCGAAATGGCGGCGAGGTGAGGTAGGGAGATGTATATTCCGTACGACTTAACGTCGTTACAAAGTTACCGCTTTCTCCGGATATTCAAAGTCGATGGGCTTGCTTATCAAGGCTTGAGTTTCAGCGTTAGCCCCTTCGAAATTTCTCCGGCCATGATGGAAAAAAGCTTACGAGCTGATGGAAGCTCGAGAGCGATAAGTCCGCTGTATCTCTGAGGAGCGAAGACGGTTCTTCTTTCGTCGTACTTTTAACACCGCCGCAGCGCGCGCCAGAATCCTTTACAAATTAATCTCTATTCAAGCGCCTTCCTGCTCTCTGTCCCCCACCCCTATCCTCCTCTTCTTTTTCCGCGCGGAACCTCGCGAAACATGAAAGCGCCCCGGGCGTTCGCGTAAGCTCCTCGCCAAAGAGTCGCACTGGAACACGAGTCCCCCGAAGATTTACCGGGCTATTCGCTTTTTGTGCGAGGACACTTGTACACTTGTGGGATGGATTTGTCGTAGACTGATCGGGGCGTCGGATGATGGTTAAAGTGATTAGCATCGAGTTTTTCAAATTGCAATGGTAGTATGAATTCCCATTGGTCAGTGGGTGATTGGGGGGCCGAGCCTCACGTCTATAAATATCGACTCGCGCTCTCACCGACACTTAAATAGTTATTAGCGAGTATCAATATCGACAGAGCAAAAGGCATTTCGATCAATCTACCGGCGTGATGCTGCGGAACGTGACGGCCTCAGCTCAGAGTTGAGCGAATTTATTATTGTCTTTTCATCAATAGAAGCTTATTGACAACTGGATATCCCTTCGATTATTCGCATAAAATGCAGGGGCTTAATTTTCGCGGAGAGCCGAGTTCGAGTTCGAGCGTGGCGTTTTCAACGGGATAATGCCGTAATGAATTATTTCGCGCCAGCCACGTCTCGCTGCGCAAATACACTCCTTGCGAATTTCCTTCGCGTACGTTAAAATAACTCATTTGCAGGTTGGCGGGGCGGCGTGGGCTGCACGCGATGCCGCCTATTTACAATAGGATTAGCCGCGCGATAATGCGAATAAAATCACAATGCCGGATTAAGGGAGGGGGCTCGAGGCGAATCCTCGTCTTATTGTCGAAAAACAGAAGCAGATGGGAATTTAACGGACGCCCTATCAACAATAATAACGGGCGGCTCGCGGTGCGCCAGGCGTTCTCTGATAAAGGGACGCGAGGCGTCGCTGAAAGGGGCGCTGACAGTGGGGTGGGGTTGATGGGAGGCTCTCTCCTATCGCTGCTTTCGACTGTTATGACTGCTGCCAAGTCCACGTCTACGACTTAAAACGGGCTCGAGTGCTGGGAAACTCGCGGCAACAGCCTCTCGAATGTCCCGGCTTCTGGGGAATATAATGCGAGGGCCGCGATCGCGTTGAAACACGGAGATGTACGAGGGCGATGCGAGGAGGAGTGGATATGTCGTTTATAACCGCCCCCCACCCCCACCCACACCGGGTTCTCCTTTCGCGGAATCCTCAGCGTGTCCCGATGCCACTAGAGTCGCGTAGGCAAGATAAAAAAATCGAGGGCGTACTCTTAGCCAGAGACCCATCGTGTGTCGCTTTGCGGGGCTGGAGGAATATTGAGAGGGACCTTATCGCGGGAGGTGATATTGTGTGCGTGTCCGTGTGCGTGCCTTGGCCAGTGTGCCTGTGCGCCTGAGGGTGTATGTGTCCGCGGTAAGACGGCGATGGAGTAGTACCGTAGAATTATTATATCGTGGTGTGAGGCTGTATGCATGTCATTGTCGCGTTGGCGATCGTTGTGTACTTGGCGTAACGAAAAATGTTTGAGACTTTAATGATTGAACGGGGGTTTTCGGGGCTTCGGGTGATTCGAGAGCCGCGACTCCTATAATTATATAAAAACACAAGTAATTTATGGGCATCAAGTGTTGAAAAATACGAGATAAATGGAGCTCTGAAATTAAATTAGCGTCCTCTTCCATGCAAATTATTGTGCATTTCATATATTATGTACTTTCACAGACATTATTATAATACACCCTCATACATATATGGATGATATTTTTTTTTACATGCAAATTGGTGCTTGTTCTAGTCATATATAGAAAAGTTCGTTCATTGAAGTGATGGATGAGCATGAGAATAATGGCTTGTAAACATATTTATCCGCGAGAATGTGATTTGACATTATTAAATAAGTGACGATATTATCGGCAATTATTGGGAACGCGGTCGAGCATCCTAATGCTCTGCCTTACAACTCTGACGATTAAAAGAGTACTATCGAAAGACATAAGGAATGAAACAAGGAAGTCAGCAAGGGATGTCGATTTGATCAGAGAGATAGATAGATAGATAGATAGATAGAGAGATAATAAAAGAAAGAGAGCACGCAAAAAGTACAAGCTTAAAGTTGTCAAGGACTTCTTGTTCCCTTCCCCTATACGTATATGAGAGCGAGCTTCTCCACTCTTTTATTCTCTTATATTTATATCCAATATCTTTCGTTCTATTTAGGAAAGCCCGGCTCTGCCGAGAAATCATAGAAAAGTTTTACGACTACAACTCGAATCCCCGTGCTCTTACAAGCTCCGCAACTACCAAACGCTCGACTTCTACAGAGCAACGCGAGTTCGCATAATACTCAAGCACACATGCGCATGGATGCAGTGCTCCCTGCCGTCGTTGCGGCCCTCCCATATCATCATCGTCATCATCATCGTCATCATCATCATCATCATCATTATCATCGAATGGTACATATATGAGATGAAGTAAGGCGTTAAGAGAGTGCGTGCATGTGCAAGTATAGTATAGTGATAACAGTGATTATAGTGTCTAATACATAAGGTGAGACGCGAGTGTATGTACAGGTGAGTGAGCGAGAGGGGCCGGGAGGCTGTTGGGCTCCTGGAGAATCGCCTGGCGAGTCGGGTGTTGGGGTGTTGGGGTGTTGGGTGGGAGAGAGGGCGACGGGAAGGGGTGGAACGGAGGGAGGCTGTAATAAATCTGGGATAGGCCTGGGAGTCGGGTGGGGTGGGGGGTGACGGATGTGCATATCGCTCCTCGCTAAAAGCCAAGTTCGCGTGAAATTGTAGCCAATCATAGTGGTGCTGGTCAGTGAGGCAGGGCCGCGGAGCTAATCTCCACAGTTACTTAGGCTGCTGCCTGCTTATCATAACCTTCGTTTAAAATTTGTTGAGCGCTTGCTTGATAAAAGCTGCGCTTCTGACGGTTCGCTTACCAGGTGGGACTCTGGGCTGGTAAAGGTGACCACGGTGCCGTGAAGTCGCCGGACGCTCACCGTCGCCGGCGCCTGGTTTTCCCCGTATACGTGTACCGTAGATGAGATCGTTCACGAGCACACACAGGCAACAATGAGGCACTCTCTTTAGTGTCGTTATAGGGTCGTAACATTCGTCGTGGTCGTCGTTGGTCGTCGTTGGTCGTCGTTGGTCGTCGTAATTGTCGCCGTCAGCGTCATCGTTGGTTGTCGTCGTTGGTCGTCGTTGGTCGTCGTCGGTCGGTCGGTCGTCGTCGTCGTTGTCGTCATGAATCATCGATATTCTCCGATCTAAGTGCTTGCCGCGAGCGGTAAAATCGCCCCCTCGTACGTACACGAGTATAAAATATTCTTTGGACTGGCGTGATTTTACACGAGAAAACTTGGGGATAAGCCGTTGGCGGTGAACTTGACGTTAATGGATACAAGTGGCGAGGAATCCTCAAGCGCTCACCGTCTTATTGCGAAACTTGATTCGTAAGGGGCAGTGGGCAAGATTATCGCTCCCTCTCTCTCCCTCTATGTTTTCCTTCGTCTCGGCAGGACGTTTTTATTGTGGCGCGTTAATAGGAAATGTGAAATGGCGTGTGGCGAAGAAGAAGGGCTCGGAAGATGTGGAATGCCTCTGACCTCGTTAATGCGTCGCCTTAATTTTCCCCTTTTGTCGCACGCCTCGCCATTAAAATATCCAGAGGGGGAAGTGGGTCAACGGGGCTGCGGCTTCAATTTGTCCGCGTCTCCGCATGAAAGTAATTAAGCGCTCGCTCATCCAACACCTCCACCCATGCCGGTCTTCACCCCCCGGCTAAATCCAACGCGAGTTTGACATCGTCGCGGACCTAATGGAGCCGCGACGCGCTTACAGCTACGGCGTCCCCTTAACGATACAAATCTGCTTTACCACCCCCGCACCCTTAAACGTGACTCCACCAATCAGGCGCCCTTCCTTTTAAGCGCCACTTTTAAATGGACTTTATTTTTTTTTTTGTTGCCAGCAGCCCCCCTGCCTGCTTGTCCCCCCGGCCCCCAGCCCCTGCCCCCCAGCATGCACGCTCCCCCCTACGATGACGTAGCGCCGGGGGGAAGTAGCGGTGATTCGCCACCGGCTCTTAATTAACTTGCCCCTCGTATTCCTTCTTTTGTTCCTTTAATTAGCTTCGAGCTCCGGCTTTCCGGCGTCGGCGCGTGCACTCAAATCTTGCACTCGAAAGTTTTTGCGCCCGCCTCCGTAGTCCATTGGTTGGCGGCTAACGAAGTCGCTTCCGCGGAAAAGGGGCAAATGTTTATTATCTTGACGGTGCAGAGACGCGCTAACGATAATGTGGTCGAGTGCTTTGACATATGTGCGTGCACGTCGAAACGGTTCGTGACGCTCGTTACTTTTCATATTAAAGAGAGAGAGAGAGAGAGAGAGAGAGTAGGGCTTAGGCCGCCGGCCTGTAAAACGAATGTCTTCGCTTAATTGGATCGTTGGATTTTGGTGCGCTGTGGTTATTAAGCCGCGAGACCGCCAGTGATATTCTCGGATTTCGGCATTCCGCGAATTCCCGTCCTATGCAGCTGTCGCACAATAACGGAGGCCCGATTTTCCAGTATTATACTGTAGCTTTCTGGGATGAGAGAGGCCCGATGCCTTTGTTGAGGCTCGTCGTCAATGACGCGACACACCGTGTACGGCATGCGGTGGGTGAGAGAGAGCGGGTGAGAGAGTGGGTGAGAGAGAGAGTGGGCGAGAGAGAGAGAGTGGGTGGGTGAGATAGAGAGAGTGGGTGAGTGAGAGAGTGGGTGGGTGAGAGAGAGAGAGAGCGGGTGGGTGAGAGAGAGAGAGCGGGTGGGTGAGAGAGAGAGAGAGAGCGGGTGAGAGAGAGGGTGGGATGTTTCAAAGATAGGCCAACGGAGCGAGGAAGACAGCCATAAATATCGTTTAGGGCGTCGAAAGGTTCGCGCCTATCTTTAATCTTGCAAATCCGGCGAAAGGTGCGAGAAAATATTTTCTGCCTGATCGTAAATTCGCATTTAATACCCTTTAATTATTATAAATCGCAAGCGGACGCGAGGCAAGAATTGCCGTGTCACGATGCAATTCATATTATAACATTGGCTTATAAATTCTTACCATTTCCTTCGGCGTTTACACGTCGCACTTCTATTATTCACCAACTAAACCTTATAATGCCAGGGGAGAATGGGAGAAAAAAAGAGAAAAAGTGAGCGTCAATTTGCGCATTTATTATCAATATTGTTATTAGTCGGTTATTTATATGTCCGGCTGGAGAACGGCAAGCAATTAGCAGCGGGCCGCTAAATTTATATTTAATGCCTGATTAATGGCAAGGCTCCGCGACACTTGTTGTCACCTCAGCAGTGGAGCAATTAACGATTATCAGGCTCTCTAATGTAAAGACGGCAAGGGAGAATACAAGAAGGGAATATATCGTAAATCGGTAGTAGCGGCGAAATTTCGGCTTAATTATCGCGCGGAGGGGGGGCGCAATAGAGTAGAGCCGCAATTATGCGGGATTCGCGAGTTAAAGAGGAGCCAGGCGACGACCACTGGCGATGAAAATTGCATGAAAAATTAAAGCATCGGAACGGGAAACGTCTCGACGTGGCGAGACATGCCTCTCCCTCCCTCCCACGACCGCCACGAGCCCCAACCGAAGAAACTAATTTAGTCGGGTGCATAAGCACTGGTGCGCAGCTGTGGGGGCAATGAGAGCGAGCGGAAACTGCCGGATATTTGCCGAGATAACGAAATGAAAGTTCCTCGTGGCACATCGTATACAGACTTAATGAAGGAAAACGCGCTTATTAACGGCATAAGAGCCTTTTAAAACGAGCACTTATGAAGGGGTTGGGGCGCGCATGAAATGGCGGAGCGGAGGAGGGGCCATGGCAATGAAGGGGCTGTGCTGCACGTACATTTGATTCCTAGTGAAGCCGAGGCTCCACTTGGGTGCAGCTCCTGGTGTTGGCCCCGGATGAGGAGAGTAATTAAGCTCGGTCGAGAGTCGAGTGAGGTCAAGTAAGTCAAGTCGCTGCTCTATGTACGTGTGGAGCATCGGGATTAGATAGATAGACGGGGGGGGGTCTTGTAACGGACTTGCATACTCACGAGGTGGGAGTCCCGGGTGGTGAAGGTGACTGGGTCGGTGGCCCTCGGCTCCTGGCAGTGAAACTCGATCTTGCCCCAGGCGGCGGCACCCGGGGCGCCGCTTCGGGCTGTCTCGATCAGCTCCATGCGCACACCCTCCGCCTGGAACTCCACCTGCAACCAATAGGACCACTCGCTCGGTTAATCGAACGAGGCTGGCGCTCGACGGCTCGTGGGGGGTGGGTGGGGGTGGCGAAGTGATTTTTTTTTTAAAGCAAGAAGCTACGAAAGCGGCCCTCCCTACTTTCAAGGCGGCGCCTCGGCAAGATAAATGTAGCTTCCTGCATTTGCCAGATAATTGTTAGGGTAATTCATATTGGGCGCTTAATTACGGCGCAACGGTGTTTGGAAATTGTTTGACAAGTTGCCGCAATTTTCCTCCCGTAATTATTATTGTGCTCCTTACTTGAAATTTCAATATTCTTTCGCTCGCTGTAAGTGCTCCGCTCCATTTCCATATTTGCATTGCCAGAAGGAAATTAGCTCTGCTCCTTTTTATTTCACCGCTGCCGAGAATATGCCCGAGTTTTAAAATGGAACCAATTAAAAGAAAATTACGCCGATTCTAATTTTTTTTACCATTGTAAAGACGCACCCCCCACCCCAACCCCCAACCCCCAACCCCGGAGTTTTATCGTGAAATTCCGGGAGGCCTTCAATTTAAACCTTATTAGCGGGTTCGCGAAGCGGTCCGCGCGACCTCGAGACCCGACCGACGTTAAATTATGTTTATGTATTCCAACTAAATCCACAAAGTTCCGAATAAATATCATATGAGAATTTTTTTCAAATTTGAATCCCGCCAGTTCCTCTTCATCCACTTCTTCTTCTCTCGTTCCGTTCTGCCGTCTTCGTCATGGTAATTTCTGCGGTGGTACAAAGTTGTAACTCGCTTCGTATTCTCATTGACAGTGGGAATGAGAAGTGGAAGAAAAAAATTTGGAACGTAACAGGCTATGTGTCCTCCACTACTTGCGGTTCCCTCGGCAAATTTACTTGCAAATATCGTTATTATTTTTTATTCTTTTATTCTTTACTCCCGCCCCCCCCCCATCCAGCGCCATCCACTCTCCGCGTTATTGCTCGCTTCGACGAAACACGAAAACGATTACCCCGAGTCAGCCAGTGCGCTCGATCGGGAAATGCTCCTCTCTCTCCCTCTCTCTCGCCCCTCATTCCTATTTAAATTCCGAATAATCACGAAAACATCGCACTTCTCTGGCTAATAGCTTCAATCTCCGGCCCTACATCATCCAAGTTTCTCGAGCCAAGCCAAAACACCAAAGTTCAAACTTATTCGGTTAGGCCAAGGATGCGCCACCTTATTTTCCAAGAGCCCGGAGCCAACAACAGCAGCCGAGGTCTGCCCGCTCATAAATGATTATTGCTAAGAGGCGCTGAACGGCACTGCTTCGATAATCACGCGTCCACGTCAAATTTATACCCTCGGACGAACAATACTTGGCCTCGACTTTCGCGCGGCCCGTGTCCCCGCGGAGCCTCACCACGACAAATGCCTCCTGGCTTTCGGCTGCGAGCCCAGCCCACCTAGCCTGTCATAATGAAATACCAGCGAGACTCCGAGAGAGAGAGAGAGCGCGGACTCGAGTCGGGCAGCCGCTCGCTCATAATTCCAACTCACCTTCCGCAGACAGCCGACAAAGTTGTTGATGCCCTTGGAGCCGAGGAGCTCGCGGGCGTCGGCGCCACCCCCGACGAGGATCCGCTCGCTCGCCAGCTTCGTGAATGATCCCGCAGTGTGTCCGTGCTCCGTGTAGAGGCCGTCGACGGTCGCCGTCAGCTGCAAGGGCCAATCCCACCCCCCAGGCCGGGGTTAATTAGCAGTGCAGCGAGAGCCGCGGCGCTGAGGCCGCGCGAGGCAAACATTCCCCGAGCTAATGAAAGGGTGAATGTCGGGTGGAGCGCGAAATCCCGGCTCTCATTCCCGGGGCAATGAGAATCCTAGCCGAGAGGATTTTTCCCGATTTGACATGGGCGGGGTGGGGCGGGGGCGGGGGAGTGGGAGTGGGAGTCGGCTAGGTCCTCCTCGGCTCGGCAACCTTGCGGCTTCGGAGAGGTCGCCCGGCTGTTTTAGTGGGGCCATAAACTTAGCATTTAGAGAGGTGCGGTGGCAGAGTCGCGGGCGAAAGTGATTTAGTTTGATAAGCGAGTCGGGGCATTTTTCAAGCTCTAATTACTCGGGCGCATTAAAATGAAGATATTTACTGCCGCGAGGACGGCGGCTACTGTTTTGCCTAATGGGAGGTTGAAAAGTCGCGCGATGGATTGCCAGGGCCGTGTTAATTCATTTTCTTTGTCCTCTGTCCGAGATTTATCAGTTATTCATTAGGGAGACGCGGAGAAAATTGAGGAAATGGCGGGGGCGAGAGAGGCGCCATGGATTGTACATTTCGCCAATATTAGCATGAAATTTGTCAAGTTATTCGGCACAACAAAGGAGAATAGGGGGACAAGAGCAACGACAGCTGCAGCAGTAGCAGCGGCACCACCAGCAGCAACAACAACAACAACAACAACAACAAAATCAATGAAAAGTATTGCCTTCTAAAGCTACTGTACGCGCATATGCGACTCTGTTTAAAAAACAGCTAGCGAACGTCGTAGCTTCAATACTGCAATCGAATCTTAAAGTTGGGAACTTGTTTTGCGACTTGGAAGCACGAGGAAGAGAATCTCGTTTCATCGAATACGGCCGCACAAGCCCATGGGAACTTTAAAAATCGATTTCTTAAATTGGTAATCTCTGTCCAAGGCCATTGCGAGTCCTCCAAACAATTAGCTAAAGAGCCATTATGTCCGGTTAATACATGTCAATCCCAATAGCCGACTATTCGCTGTTTTACATCATCATCCTCGTCATCGTCATCATCATCATCATCATCATCATTATAATAATGATTTTTGTTGTTGATGTCGATGACGAGCATCAGTTTGCGCTGGACTGCAAGTGTCGCATTTGATTTTGAGTTTTTGAAAACATTTGTGCTTTTTGAACGTGTCTAATTAGTATTGCGAATCAGTACACGAAGAGGGAAAGGGAATTCGGATAATGTTGTATTCAAATTTTCGTAATGATGGAATCAATCATGTAAGCGCGTATCTATTTTCGAAATCAAGTTAAATTGTTAATACAACAATTTATTTAGATTGTCCCCCTACCTTTGACACGATAAATGCAATAAAATTCTTCAATGCCTACATTCTCATATTAACAATCGTATTATATAATAATCGAGTAATTTGTATACTAAAACACACGGAGCGTTTTATTCATACGATGAAATTTTACGAGAATTTTAGCCGATAATGGCTTAGTATTTTTATTTATTAAGTACATTGGCATTCATACGGTTATTATAAAGTTCAATGGTTTTTAAAAACTTGGGGGCCATTGTAATAACCTTTTCTTTCGGTCTCTGCCCATACCCAATGGGCTTTCTGGTAATATCGTAAATATCACTATTGACAAATATCACTGGAATAATATTGCCATAAGCGTTACATAATAAGAATAGCACAATTCCACATTTTCAGTTAAATATAAACTGGAAAAAGCATTCGGATCTTTTATTTAGGTCTCGGCTCCGCGGTACATCGATAATTCACTTACGAAATAGTAATAAAACTCGAATTACACCGAGCATCGCGAATAATTTATAATTTCATTTTTCCCTATAAGTAATAGGCATCGAATTGGCATGGAGTTTTATCTTTACGTAAGATATCGATTTGAGAATCATTTTATTGCATCAATAGCTTTTTCTCGTAAATTTATTTTCATCGAATCAGAGCGAAGCTAGATAACAATTTTTAAAAACTATCAATCCATTCGCCCAATATCTACGTATTTTCGTTCCTACCTTTATTTAAAAACTTTTCAATACTTTTTATCTCCCTCGTTAACTTTATAAATCCATATATATATGTATATATATATGTTAGATTTACATAGACGAGGATAGTTTCGTTCGGTATTAATCTGCGTACAACAATGGAGTTTATCAGTACAATGTAATTGATAATACCGATAATTTTGCAAATATTAAAGATTACGTATATTTAACATGTAAATTGTACATACGTTACAGGTGCATTCATGTACCATAAAATTCAAATAAAATAAATCTGTTTAAATACACCATATAAAGGAGATTGTAATTATAGATAGTATTTTTTATTAGATGCTGGCAAATGGTGCAAATTTAAAAAATTCACTAACAAAAGACTAACAAAAGACCATTTAATAAATTAAATATCTTAAATAATACAGAGCAAAGAGTTTTTCGTTTAATTTTTCCTTTTTTTTAATCTTAGAAATTATTATAATTACTTTATTGTCCTTTATTCCAGGTGATGAAATACTACAAGATTTAGGCAACTTTTAAATTGTCATTCGAATCTCATTCAAATGTCGAGGTCTCTGATTCCATTATTATTAATAGATTATGTTTCCCGATACACAATATGAATTTATAAAATTATCCGTTAAAGTTTATCGAACCCCCGTCTTGGGCACATAATTGTAAAAGAATTCGAATAAATTCAAACCAATTTAAATTGGATTGGATTTAGCCACTTTCTAATGGCGAATTCATTCATTTGTTTTAAAGTGGCTAGAAAGTCGTGAAACCGATATTGTATTGCACTTTTTGAAATCAAAACTTTCTTCAACTATAATACTCTTAAGTCCTATCGAAATTCTTAAAATTGTTGATTTGGCAGCGGGAAAAGCAAAGCGGCCCCCGCATTTTTACCATTACAAACCAAAACTTTTTACGCGTTTTTTCAAATATCCTTCCTTTTGCAAAGTACATTAAAAACGAAGTCTTAGATTGACTTTGAAGCAGTTAACATTGCCCAACGTACGTATCATTATCAGTTTGAGCACTGAGAAATTTGCAAAAGCTGTCATTTCTCGCAAAGAACTCACGGCTCACGAATCGCCAAATAATTTATCTTTATTGTTTTGAATTTCAATGTGAAAGTCGATATTTTTCGAATTCAATTCCACCGTACCTAATCCCCCTTTATTTCTTTTTGATGCTGGAAAAAGAAGATATTCCAAAAACTTATAAATCAATCGTCAAAAATTTCAGAAAATTTGGAAAAACGAAAAATGCATCCTCTCATTTTTAACAATAAAAACTTTGTTCGCCCTTAATACAACGATACTTTTGCATTGTTTGAAATATATATAAGACATCCAAAAACATTAGGTAAAATAATTTATATTTCTTATTGTTTTTTTTTTTTTTTGGTTACAATGAAGTTCTCTTTCAACAAAAAACGACTGCCTTAATCCACGTGATTAATTCCTCCTAGTTCACGAAATAATTCTTCGTAGGACATTATTCGAAGAACAAAAAAAAAGTGTACACTTTGCGCGAATAAGAAATGTACAGAGAGCTTTAATTGGATTAGGTTTATTAATAAAATGCTCAAAGTTAAATGACGCATACTGTCATTTTTAACAGTACAATTGCAGTAATTTTCCTGATGACGATAAATGGGTCGCACATGTGCCGTTGAAGATTAATTTTAACTTACAGATTATTTATTGCTTACCATCTTCCTGGCTTCGCTTAATTATTATTTTATTCACTTGAGAATTGTCATTGTTTCGCACGAGAGAAATTGAGGTGAAAACTCTAAAATGTATTGGAGCTTTTAGAGGTATTTTTTCCGAAATATATAGTAACATCATTAAATTCTTAATTCTTACACAAATACATTCTTGGCAATCAATTGAAGTCTATAAATGCTAAATATGTAATTTAGAATAGAAACATCGTCAAGATTACATATATTTATTCATTGCTTGAAAGATGAATTCTATTATTTGTAAAAATTATAAAAGGCAATTCATGAAAAATATCAAATTATTTATTACGAAAAATTTATCATTACGTTTGCACTGTAATAGAGTTTTGAAGAAAACCTTTGTAAATCACATTATAACCGAAGTAAAATTTTAAAATCCTATTTCATGGTGTTAAAGCAGAGTGGTATTTTATAAATTATTTTAATTATTTTAATTTAGAAAACAAATTTGTTTCAGTTGCCAGGGAAATGAACTTCCGACAATGAATATTTTATTTTTAATTTCTAACTATTAGGTTTTGCACGAAAAATTAGTATTTAAGGCAATATTGTTCAAATTCACCATGGAATGTCAAATATTTTTCCAAATATGCTATCGACGGGGCTACATTGTTAGTCTTTGCTCAATGAAAGTAAAGTTCTGCTTTATACTACAAGCATTTCTAAAATCCTAAAGATCATGTTTTCTTTTTCAGCAGACTGTAATTGAAAAAATAGACGCTCCTAATATAATACAAAATAATTATTAAAATCTCCTGTTATATTAAATGAGCTGTCCGTAGCAAAATAAACTTACTCAAATGTGGATGCGAGCGCTTGATAATTAGAAATTTAAATTCGAATAGGCTAACAAATTTGTCAAAATAATATTATGAATTTGTAATGCGGATTTTTATTTGAACGTAGGAAGAATTTACTTATCAAACAATAAATTTAAATAAGCCATGTAAGAATTAATTCTCAATATTACTACTAATTGTGAGTTTAGTGGAATGAAAATCGACGGAGCGAAATGATGAAGTGATAGTTTCAAAGTAATGTTATTTTAAAGTTTGTACTATACATACACACATACATACATACATACATACATACATATATATTTAAGCTGAATTTTAGAATATTTGTATTGTTAAATGATAGCTAAGGCAGTTTGTTTTGTTTTGAAAAAGTTATTTCGCTCCCCTATGATTTGTTATTAATTATGAAAATGAATGTAAGGATAGTTGAAACTTTGAGGCTTCGTTTTATCTCATTAATAAATTATTATTCATAAACGTTCGTTGACGCATGGCACATTAATGATAGGTACGGCATTGTATAGCAAAATTTTGCAAACAGAATAAAATCATATTGCTTGTGAGCGTTAATTTCACAAAATGTGTATGGGCCGTATAATGTATTTATGAAAACGAGTCCTCTTGCGTCTGAAAATAAAAATAATAAATTCGGAGGCTAAAGAGAAAGCCCATTCATTGCACGCGCTGGTGCATCCAATTTACTAAAAGTTTTTCGTGTTTATGTGAAATATTATTGTAAAAAATTTAATTCGTCCGCCAACTGATTAGAATATTGCCTAATTATATACGGGCGGAAAAATTACTTTACGAAAAGGCCGGATTTTCGCGAAGGTTACACTTAATATAAAAAACCTCATTACTATTCCGAAAGCACAAAGACGTAACTTGCGCGACAGAGAATCCCCAAGTTTTAATAATTTTTTTTGATATACCGTAAGATTAAGCAATGATGCCTCGTCGGTCCCATTCGAGTTTCGGCCTTATCGAGCTGTCCTTAATTAAATTCGGTGGCCAGCATTTTAATTTGAATAAGAGGAAAGGAGCGCGATTATCGGATGGTCTCTCGGTGGCGCGTTGCCCAAGTTTCGGCCAGGATTGCAGCGGGTCTCGCCCTCCCCCCACCCCCCCGGCTCACCTAATGCGATCTCGGCGATAAAATTAAGAGATTCCCAACGAGGAGTGTGTTTGAGATAACCTGGCCCGGGCTCACTCGTCGCGCGACGCAGCCCCCGAGTTTCTTGGCAAACCGTGCGCACTCGAACACGAGTGAGGCCGACCCCCCCCCCACCCTCTTCCCAAGCACGTCATTAATTTCTTACTTTAGCCCGGGCCTGTCCTCTTTCCCCTTTCACGGGGCTTTCCAGCTCCAAAGGGCGCTCCATCCACCCGCCAACGGGGGCTATGGTGAGCGGGGGTCGGGTGGTGGGGGCGAATATCTTTGAAGCGCGACGGAAATTGGTGGAACGGCGAAAGCTTGGTAGTTAGCCGTCGGTATAATTAAAGACGAAACTCGATTTTCAACGGGGCGCCGCGCCTTCTTGCCGCTTTACTCGGGAAATGGAATTGTCGCGGGGAGCCGGGGGGATATCAATTTCTTACTCGCCTTGTTCGCCGGCTGCCCGATAAGTCATTCCGGATCTCAAAGCGAGCGCCCAAAGAAAGCGCCAAGGACAGACAGACGGAGAGCGAGGATTTATTGACCTCCGTGCGTCTCGGTGATTATGAGAGCTTAGGAAAGTCTCCGATTTTGATTACCGAATTGCAAAAGGAATAGCCACCTATCATCAGCCCGTCGTCCCGCCTTTCCCTTGTTTTCCCTTCTATCCCACGGGTGTGGTAGCCTCCCTTACTTGGCTAATGATCTGGCACAACATTCCTTATTATGGGTAGAGGTATCATCACCACCACCTATGCTCGCCCCCCCCTCACGTACCTCGAACCGAGATTCTCTTCATTAGATCTCGCTCGGATCTCACTTGCCGGCGATACTCGCTATCAATTGTTGTTTTGACAATGAGCTTAATGAGATTTAAGATTCTCAGGTTTGGTTTTTCTCCTGCATTTCGTGGCTCCGGGAAGTGAAGCGCAGTGAGTGGTGGTGAGAGGCCGACGAAAAGGCAGAGGTGATCGAATAAGGAAACGCTACTTACTCACTTTCACATCTACTTTCGCCATTAACTACGTAATGGCGTAGTTGAGCACAAGTCGTCAGCTGTTTTTATTTGCTGGTTATCGGGCTGAAAAATACCCGCTCATTTCGGTCTCCTGACCATTACTCGAAACTCTTAACAAAACAGCACGAGATTACGCGTTTGCTCTTTTTTCGTCGGTCTTTCTCGACAAAGCGCCATCTCCTCCTCTATCGCGAGATTCTAGGCACAAAGTACATTCTTTGCACTTGCTCGGCTATTTTCCTCGCTACATCACCGAATCCTTCTCCAGCCGTCATTCCCTTACGTTCACTTGCTGCCAATCCTGAATATTGGCTGAATATTTGCAACCAAGACGAGCGTATCCTTGGCTTCGATTCTTTCGCCAATACGACGCCCTCTTACGATACTAATAGCCAAGCTAAACCGTAAATTATTCGCTGTGTGCGAACGTTTAAATGGAATAATCGTCCGTTCCATCGAGATCTCCATTAGAAGCCCATCTTGATGCGCTGCGCCGGTATTTGCATTGGAGATATCGAATTGCTTAGCTAGTTCAGCCGAACAATACGTCCCCCCCTTCCCCCCGCCTCCCACCACCACCACCACCTTCAACGGTAATCGACACTTGTAGATGTGTCGAGTGCAATAGAGAGGCTAGTCGTTTTTCACTGGCTGTCCCTATTAATCTGAAACTTTTGAAATGGCATGTTAAAACTAGGCGAAGGGAGTCCAAGATTCGACACGTTAGAAAACTAAAAGCTGTTCATTGGCACGTTGATGGAAAACTCTAAGCTGCAAAAAAAAGGAAAAAAAAAAGAAAAGAGTTGCTGGCTGAACTCGACCCTCTAACTCATTCAAATGTGCCCCTTTCAATCTAATCGATTTTCATCCACTACATTTAGCGATAGTCGCAATTTCTGCGAATGTCACATAAATAAGATTTGACTAATTCCGCGAGTTTTATCTGGCTGGCATTACATTTCTTTCCTGGAACGCTTGGATGGCACACGGAATGTAATTCAGCCGACTCAAATTCGGAATTTCCCGACTGCGGCTCGGGCCGAGTTCAGGAAAAATTACGAGCACTTAACAGATTCAATATGAAATCCGTAAATTCTCCCATTTCTATTCCAAGAAGGTAATTCCCCACGATTGGCACTATTGATTGCCGTGTCGGGATTAGGATCTGTATTAATTCGCAATACTTTCCACTTCAATTTTACTGCCTGGGAACAATAATGTCTCGGTCTCGTGCTCCCAAGCTCCCCTAAACAGCCGCGGATAGAAATTATGTCGCGCCCTGCTACGAGAAATCACTGCCAATTCATTCGAGGGACTCGTTTCATTTGCCCGCGAATGGAGGTGTCGCTGAATAGAGAGACAAACAGTGTACGAGAATCACGCTGCCAGAGTCTCTTACATTGCCGCCATTAATATATCTCGTTGTATCAGAGAAGATTGCTTATCGATTAGACTGGAGCGTGCATCCTGGCAAAAGAAATATTGGCGTGCGTGTGGCCGGCCGTGGAGGGCTTTGGCCGATCGCGTGTCTTCTCCAAAAATTGCAGAAACAAAAGGGGAGGATAATGAAATGGAGCCGAGAGTGTGTGCCTCCTCGATCGCGACGAGGTCGCTTGTCTTTGTAATCGGCGAGGCTCGGGTCTGTTGGGACCGAGAGAGGAGTCGGTCCATCCTCGTAAGAATGATAAGGATTTTTAAGAAGCTTTGGCCGCAGTTTGGCCGACATTATTCGGGGGCTCGAGGAATGTGCCTCGCGCGGCACGGAGTTTGCGCTTCTCCTTTCTCTTGACTCTGGCGGTGCTTGTGCCGACTTGAGACTTACCCTGCAGAAGCTCGTTACCGTCGAAATCTGAAACATAAAAGGCAATGTCATGTCAGTAGCACGCCAAGCGGACGCCAAAGCCGCTTACGAGCCTGTTTTTATTTATGCAGGAGAAAATCCCAGGCTATTACGTGGCCCTCTTGTTAAAGCGCACGGCCGCTTCATAGGACGATGAACTGCTCTCCCCCTCATCGTCATCATTATTATTATTATTATTCGATGCACCATCGTCGATCATTTTTCCTTCGCCGCTTTGAGTTGAAGGGAATCATCTTGTCGCAGAGAGAGAGAGAGAGGGAGACAAGCTCTAGGCCCACGGAGCATGCGCACTCGTAGTCGAGCCCCTTCCTCTAACGTCGTTCCACTCTACTTACATTTCGTTTATATCACCCGCGTATTACGCGAACAATGTTTATCTCCCTTTCTCTTGCTCGATAAAATGGCTATTGGGGCGAAAAATCGTTTTAAGACGAGCGAGCATCGAGACGCACGAACCAATGTATTTTCACGTTCTGCTCGATAATTAAATCAGTTGAGCAAAGTGCGACACATAATCTTTTAACGGGCTCTCTTTTTATATTGTTTTAAGGCGACAGTGCCGTGTACGTATGCAATTGGTGGTGTTACATTTGATGTAATCGTGTCGAGGGTTAAGCAATTTAATCGACTATATTGCGGTGCATTCTGTATTGTCAAATCGAGTGGAGGGAGATAGAGAGAGCGAAACCATGAGGAAAGGACGCACCTTACATATTGATAAATGAAAAACATTTGTCTCGCAATACCTACGATTAAGAGGAATTTTTAGGGGATAAATTAGGCGCGATAAATATTTCGGATGGGATCTCAACTTCCCCGGAAAAAGTCAATATTTATTCTAGGCAATTTCACACGTAGTGCGTGACATTTTTATTCCCAAACTATTTTTACTTGAAATTGGAGGGTAATTTTATGACAGAGTGCCAAGTAAACTTTAAATAAAATTGAATTTCGCTCAAAGTAACGCAAAAGTTTAAATAAAATAATCCAACTCTCAAAGAATTTAATATCTGCCAGACAAAGCGAGGTTCAATCGCGGCCAGACATCCTACTACTACTACTACTACCTGTCCGCCAACAATTCTAATTGTAAATTCTCAAATAAAATTCTCCCGACAATGTAATACATTATCACTCAGCCGTGAAATATATATCTCTTGCAATCGTCCGAAATTGTTTATTTCGACATTTCGTCCATGCTAATGAAATTCATAAGCCCTTTACGGGTAGTAAACGATACGATTGGACTGTACTGTGGCCATAGAAAAGCACGAGGGGGAAATTTATTAAAAAAGGACAGGAGGTTGAAGGTGGCATAATTATCGAGCAGCCGAATTACTTGCGAGGATTTAGAAAGTCAGGCATGGTAAATGCGTAAGTGAATAAAGGCAGCTTTTGCCCGCCCCCCGAACTCTCATTATACGCTCTCCTCTGTACTCCGAGTGAGTCAACAGGCGCCGGAAAGTCCCAGCAACATCCGACCATTATGAGCTGCATGAGGGAGAAGCGAACTCTGCTTAATCCTCAGATCTCGAGCATTTGTTGATCCGAATTTTCCAAGCCAACACGCCCCGATATGGATGTAAGGTAAGTAAGTGCCGTGTTAAAGAGAGGGACAGAGAGATTGTAGGAGAAGAAAGCCAAATTGGTCCTCCGGCCTCGCGTCACACGTAACTCATAACTCAAGAGGCAGGCGATCGTGCCGCTCCCGCAATCACGGCTCCACCATAATTCCACGAGCAAAAAAGAAATCCTTGAAATATTCCTGATTTAAGGGCGACGAGGTTGTTACGGAAGCCGAGGTAAGTTACGAGCGATTTGCCTCTCGCTACATAAACGCCAGCGCCGCCCATTTTCGCCCGTCAATTAGCCCTGATTTATAATGCTCCGGGCAACGGTCGATAAAAGTGGAGAGAGAGAGAGAGAGAGAGAGAGAGAGAGAGAGAGAGGGAGAAAAAGAAAAAGAGGCGAGCGCGTATCGGTATTACTCCTCGGCACGTCTCCACCTCGTTGCAATGGGCGTAATGAGTTCGACAATGGCTACGCGAGAGATGGTGGGTTCACGTATTTTACGCGCAACTGCTTGTCAATCAGTGTCTGGCCATTTAAGTTGCGCGTAAATCCCGATCCGATAACCATTAATGACATTCGCCTGTATTTTTCATCATAACCCAAGATTCATCGACCACCTGAGGTTATAATCGTCGGTCTGTGATGCTTTCCGCGCCTTCGACGCAACTTGATTGACCGACTGGCCCCTCCCACAAGTCTCCCATCCCCCTCTGGTACTTTGATCTCGCCATCTTATTTGCTCGCCTCGCGCTCTTTATACAGCTGCACGCGCCCAAAGTGGATCAGGTTTCTTAATCCGAGCGCGACGACGACGACGACGACGACGACGTGGACGACGAGGAGGTAAATAGGACAGTAGTTGGCATTCCATTTGGCGGCCGAGATGATTAAGGCTCGACTCACGAGCTAATCGGAAACACGAGGTGGCGCGGTGCTAACAATCCGCCTCGTTAAATGTTTAAGTGGTTGACCCTTGGCGCTTATTCTCCCGGCGAAGTCTCCCTTACGTCGCTCGACGGCCAGCCACGAACTCGTCTGCACGGCCCCAAGTGTACTTTTATCCCCAGGTAACCTGGCGTATATGCCCGCTCACCCGACTGCTCGCTAATATGCTCGGCGATATTGATACGGAAGTGCCTCGCTGCGGAGGAGCTCAAGCTTTCAACGAGGCTCCATTAAAATCGTTCTTTATAAACTCGGGCAAACGCCCAAAAGTACGGAGAGCTTGCCGATTGCTTCAACAGTGAGAAAATTCGTTTGCGTTTGGTGCTCGGACGTGGCGTGGAAGCCTCGCGAGGTGCTGGCCGGCGACGGGGAGGCCTAAGTCCAGGGGCTGAGTCGAAGCAGCTTGTATTTGAATCCCAGGAGATGCTGATCAGCCGTAAGCACGGGGACAACGTATTTAGCGATTATTCAGTGCGAGAATGGCGGCACTGCCAAGTCAACATGTAGATTGGAGGGGAGGCAGAGCGAAGTTTATTATCGCGATTGATGATAATTATCGAGAGGGAGTGATTTTTCGGAGCCAGGGGAGCTCGTCCCGTGCAAGGGCCTCCCGTGAGAGGGTGGCTCGGGTGAATTTCGGTTGGCTGACGTAGCGTCGACAGACTGCGACAGCCAAGATCGAAACTGTCAAACTAGGCGAAGATTGTCGAGACGGCAGTGGAGTTTCGCTCTGGCTTTGCGCTTGGCGGAGGTGTCGCGTTGGGGCCTCGCTCGTCTGGCCGACGAATAATAATTCCATTCGCGCCAAGAGCAGTTGGACGCGAGGGTGAAAAGCCCCTCTGCCCGGCTTTGCTCGCGATGGATTTACGGTCGACCTGAATCATCGGGAGTTGGCGAGAGGACGGGTGGGGGTGGGGATCGTCTGGTGATTTATGGCAGTTGGTCTCGAGTCGCGGACTGCGTTCGCCGGTTAATTTTTCATTTGGTGCGCACTGCTGGCGACGAGGAGTCGATGTCCGAGAGGCACCGAGAGCGCGAGTCTTGACTCAAGTGCATCCGCGTGCCCCGGGCGAACGACGTGACTCTCGACTGGCAAAAAGGGAATCGCGCCCAATCCCAAACCCTAGGTATCGACCATCCGCCGGGGAAGCTGCATTGTTTCTTTTATAATTCCTTCGGGCACTCGTTTCATCAGCAAATTCTATTGGATTCGATCCGAGTCTCGACTCGTTCGCCGGCTTCATGTCAGCCTCCCCCACTCGAGGATACTTCCACCAGGCATGTACATTGCAATACCTTGTTACACTCTGGACTATCGCATCTATGGCGATCTGTGGTCGGCCGTGATATGCCTCGGCCCTCGTATCCCCTCGACAGGATCTCTAAACTTTATGGATATCTCTTGTGTACGAATGCGATATGGGATTTGAGCACGTTTTGCCTTCCCATAGTGTGGGGCTGAATAAGGTAAGAGGGATGAAAAAAATGAGATAAGACAAACGCGGCAGTTAACCCGACAAGGATTCGATATAAAGTATCCCTCTAACCCTCAGATATAAGTTTTGTTGGAGGAGGAGGAGGAGGAGATGGACGATGGACCAGTCCGTCGCTATACGTTACTCTCGCTACAACACGCTGGTGATATTTCGTGGTGATATGAAACTGAAATTGTTCAAACACAGAGAAAAGTGATGTAACCAGTGCGCCTCTCGATCCTTCATGTAGCCCAAAAATTTGCCTCGATAATCCGAAGGGGATAAGAGGGACGGTATATCTGCTATGCGACCATATGTCACTGTCCAACCACCTCGTCGCCAAGCAAGCCAACATCCCAGCCAGAACTTACCTCCTGGACCTTCCGATGTACCATAATTTTGTGCCACTGGTTGTCATCGAATCGAATCCTCGTTGGCTTGATGTGGAGGTCGAGCCTGCCGTTGGCAAGTGTCATACCAATGGCGGCGCCACCGTCCCTCAGCGATATTGTCATGTAGTCCTGTCCGTGTCCTGGAACGTAATAAATTGCATCGAGAACGTCACTCTCTCCTGCTCCCTCGCACTCGCGCACGTCCCGGGCCCACTCCTACACAGCCCCCCAGATGTTTCCTCGATTCTCGTCATCGGACACAGCTGATTAGCTGTGGCGGGCGAGTAGTCTTAATACTGGAGGGGGGGTGGGGACCGAGGTCCTTAGCATTAATCTCCGGCCGAGGTAATGCCGAGCTCGATAATTGCGAACGACAACGGCACTCGGACGTTAAATATAAAGCAAGCGCCTCGATTAAGACTCGCATTAATTCCCGAGTGCATAGCCGCGCGCCCCTTATCAATTGCGCGGGACTCCTGGCGAGATAAGGACCGCGCACTTTGATTTACCGCTCCTGTCTCCTGCGCCCGAAACACGCGCGCGGGGACATAAACTAGCCGCAAGCGAGCAACTGCTCCCCCAGGTCGGTGGTGCATTACACTCGCGACTCTTTTTTTCCACGAACGCCCTCGGCCATCGTGTTTGCTCAACACCTGCGCCGTCAATGCGCCCCGACGCCCCCCCAACTTACAACGCTTTTAACCAAACGATAAATCTATCCCACGACGATAAAAATGGCGACCGGCATGTAGAATCGAACCTAATCCCCACCCCACCACCCCCCCCCCCCCCCTCTCCATCCCACTCTTAGGAACGTGCGCGAGGGCGTAGTCACGCATCTATGCAATTACGATTCCATTGAATTACGCCGATCGAGCTTAATTACTCGAAATATGCCCGAGCGGCTAAAATAATACAGCAATTTATTGGAATATTGAGCTTTATTGCTTCAAACAAAGCCGGAGATTATTTATTTTTCACGGATTTTAGACTTTTTGCCGCGCAAGAAGCTGCTCTCCTTTTTAATGCCCCCGCAGTATCGTTATTAATTTTCAGTACTCGATGCTCCGGAATAATCGCGCAATTGAGAACAATGTCGCTTATCGATAACAAATAATCACGCTCAAAAGCATCGAGTAAGCATCGTTTTAAGATTATTCAATGAAATGTAGCCATTTATTTTTCACTCTCATTAAAATGTCCCTCCCAATCTACCATCTAATGCCCCCCCCTCCATACGGCATTATAATTACATAATTTATCGGCATCGGCCGTACTATCAAAGCGATTAGATTGATTTTCGATTGGACACGCCAACTCGTGTTTCCCCGACTCTTTACGAATTTACGGCGAAGAAGAAGCAATACTTTTGTAATGCTCACATTGGAGTCAGTCGGTTGACAAATTATGTGCAAATTGTAGTCTCTCCCGTCTCTATCATCGTAGAGTGCACGCGCACATGTACACGAATTAAGAGCTCGAATTACCGATGCCAATGCGCCTGTCATCGTAATGGCACAATTTTCTTTACTATTAATAGATATTTGAGCTCGAGCCCGGGCTCTTGCCAGCCTGCCCCCGAATGTGAAGAAAATGATTTCTACGAAAACGAGGGAGAAAGGGCGAGAGCGCGAGAAGGGCTCGGCGTTGGACGGGGAGAGACCATTAGGAAGCCGACGGAGCGATCGAGATGTCCGAGTGTGGTAAATAGGAGCAGGTTTTTTTAGTCGAGAGTCCCAAGGATACGTGAAAGCACAATTAATACAGTCTTGAAGAGACAAAGTGAGCAAAGGGAAATTACGCGTCGTCTCTTTGGCCGGGAGGTGGGGGGTGGGAACGTTGGTGGGAATGTACAATTTGCTGCCAAGCGTGGCCCTTTCTCCCAGTCCCTTTCACCCATCCGTCCAATCGTGATCGCCGGGCCATAAAACAAGGCCGGCCAACCTCAACTTACCCGAATAGAATAAGAGTCCGTTGGGCTGCTTGGTCTTGAACTGCAGGAATATGCCTTCCTGGGTGCTGAGTACGGGATTGCCTTTGCTCAGCTCAATGGTCAGGTATTCGGTGCCCCGGAACGAGGCCTCCGAGGGCATTTTATCTGTAACGGTAGAGCCGGGGATCATTTTATTAATGTCGCTTAATGTTTTATTAAGGGCGCCGAGCTCGCAGCCCGTCCTTTTCGCGCGGCCGATTCAATTGGCGGGACAAGGCGAGGGAAGTGTCGAGCAGCGTTATCGCGCGTAATTAATCGCCACCCTGACCCATTAACGCGGAAAAACGATTAAGGCGCGAAGAGCCCGTGACATACGTTCGACGGCCGAGGCGGAACCTCGACGAGATAACCGCCACTTCTTTACAGCCCCGGGGAGAATATTTACGAGGGCCCCCCGGACCGCTGCACCGATGATGCATCGTCGATGTGCGCGCGACCCCGAGGAAATTTAAGGAGGAGATCGATTCGCGGCGGGGCGTCGTCCGGGAAATCTCCCGGCCCGGCTTTCCCCGTACCCGCTCCCCGCTCGAATCAGCTGCGCCCCGTGGCTGCACTTTTTCCAATTTTTAGGGGACGGCGGCCAAAGTGCGCCAAACTGCCATTTTCGCGACACGTAGCCGCAGGCGAAACCGTGGGACGCGCCGGATGGTGGTATTTACCTCCGACCTCCACCCTCCCCACGACCTTCAAGCTTGCACTCCTTCTAGATAGGGTCTCTTCTCCCCCCGCCCCCGCCCCCAAGCGACCCGAGCAATCGAGCGACTGATCGCGTTAGGCGTTTGGGCGCCTCGGCGCTCGGAACTTGGCCGGCGCCTCCTGGGGCGCGACGCTGCGCCTACGAATCATCCTGGCCCGCGTCAGGGCTCTCCGCGCTCGCCGGCCCATTCGAACATCGCGAACGCGCTCCCCCATAGCGACACGCTGCTCCCGCGAAATCAGGGGCCGTTGGGTGGGGTTGGGCATCAGCGTGGGAGCCTTTTTGACCGCTGTAGGTAATACCGAGCTCAAGTGTACCAACAGTCGGGAGCTAGCGACTACATGCCTGGCCTTACTACTACTGGCATTGTTTGCGCGCGCGGGGCTAACTTTACTCTCCTACTACTACGCTCGGAGCTACGCACTACGTACGCGAGTAGCTTATCGCGCGCAACCCGAGAGCGTACAACTAACTACTATCAAAGCACCTCGTCCACTCAGCAATTAGGCATCTTCGAGCAAGAAAGGAAACTGAACTCACGGTTCTCCCTCGACCAATAATCGTCGGCGCTTGCCGTCGGCAATACAATGCTCCAGGCCTCTGTACGCGCGACGGGCACATGCAAAGAGAAGAGAGAGTGAGTGATTAAGGGAAGCCGCCTCGGCTCGGGGAGGGCCTCCTCGGCGTCCTGGACGCGGCGGCCGATCGCCCGGCTGTGTTGACTCCTGGCGGGCCCGGGGATGGGGCTACGGTGGGACCTCACCCTCGCCCCATCGCCCTCACACTCGCCCACTCATCGCCCTCACCCAAACGAGAGGCAGGCCAAACGGAGTCGCTCCTCCCGCTCTCCCCGTGGCAACCCCCCCACCTCCTCCTATCACTCTCAACTCTCCCCCGGCACTTACCTTTCTCGCAGTGCACGCCCTCGTAGTCCCCGCTACGGCACTCGCATATCGGCCCGCTGTCCGTGGAGATGCAGATGCCGCCGTGCTGACAGGGATCGCGTGTCTCGCAGGCGTCCGTCCCATTGGCTATCATGTTCCGCAAACTCTGTAACAGCAAGGGAGCGTCGAGGGCCATTATCATAATGCAATAGCGAGACCAGCCTACGTACTTGGGTACGTGTGCACGTGCTGCCCGCGATCTAACTTTGGCGCCCCTTGCGGGCTCTAATGCGCCCGGGGTGGCGCTAACCGAATGCTAATCGAATGCTGCATTCCGGCTTTTAATATGCGCCCTGGATACATGGCTCCCGCCCTCCTATCGATCTGCCATTCTTGCGCTAAGGTGCGATCCGCCGCCGCCGCCGCCGCCGATGCGGACCGAGTCTCCAGAGAGAGGGAGAGAGACGAGAGGGCGTATCGTTCGCGGGACTTTGGTAATGTTCGATTAGCCGGGGGCTTGTGGATTTTTCCGCCGCGGGAATGCGGGTTTCCGCGGCTCATCCCGGATTCGCGAGGCGTCTTGACGATCGATAGGTCGCCCGAGTGCCGCGGACGCGGCGATGCCTCTTCCGCCACGTGCCCACTCTCTTCTTCGGGGGGAGGGGCGACGGCTGTCGAGAAGCTGGGGACAGAAGTTACGCTGACACGTACCCAGGACGCGACAAATCGGCCCGAATTAATTTACCTTATTGGACACTTGAACGCTGCACTCGCCGACAATGACAAAGTTTTCGATCGAGTTTATCCACCGGTCTCGTACCTCCGACCAACCCGCTTCCCATCCCTCACCCCACTCCCACCCATCCTCCCAATACCAATACCGGAAAAATCCCAGGCGCTTGTAAATTACTAAGATGCCGAATGACTAAGAAGATCATCACTGTCTCCTTGTGGGCGCGAACCCCTCGGTCGGGCCATTGGCCGGCGAGCCATTCGCTGGGCGATAATTGGAGCGACCTTGGCGCACATAGTGCCAGGGCTAACGGGCTATTCTTCCTCTCCCCCGGGACTCGGCGTTTCGTTTGCTTGACACACTTTCGAGCCGGCCTCGCCCAATTAGGGCAGCTCGTCGCCACCCTTCTAATAAGCTTATTACTTAGTGGGCCGAGTCCCTCGCTCCGGGCCTAACTTACTCCCGCCTAATGCGCCAACTATTTGCAAACTACTGCTGCTCGCCATTGGCTTTCCCATTATTAGGCCAAAGATAATTTATTGGATAATATTAACGGGCAGAGTGGGCCTGCGGTTTCGGGGGTGCGTTTGGCCGGGGCTGGTCACTCGAAGGTTACAGCGATATTTATTGGCCGAGCGGTGAAAGTTGGAAAAACGTTGGTCCTCCGCGGATCATAGATCAAGCCGAATTTTCGCGGGGATATAATTCGATCGGGTTTATTTATGAATTGCCATGAATCACCGGCCCATTGATTTATATTCGCGAATACGATCTGCATTTGTTGGTTTTAAGGGCATTCGCGCTGGCAGATATCGCTAATTAATATTCAAAATAGTGCATCGCTAATGTCTACTACACTGACATTCTCATTGGAAATGTCCTCGCGTGGAAAACATTTTATAATGAGGTGACCTCGCTGGATGCCAATCAGCTACAAAACTCCCGGCTTATTAGGAGATAAGTGAGTTGGTCGGGTAGCGGGAGAGCGATGATTTTACAACGCAAATCGTAAATATTAATTGGCCGTATTATTTTAGGGCCGAGAGCGAACGCCCGTACTTTGTGTCTGTGTGTACTTGAGCGTCCAAAAAGCTAATCAGCGTTTCAGTAATAAGCAAACAGCAATTTATGGAAATTCTGATTAAACTCTCTTGCTCATTGTTGGCAGTGGATTTCTTACAAATTCTAATTCATGTTGCGCTCATTTCATATCACAGCTAAAAGAAAATTACAATGGTGGGAGGGAGGGGGGAGTGAAAAAATAACTCGTGATTTTGAAGTGGCGCAGTTGCTTAAGTACATTATTTCAGTTTGCAAAATGGCTTTCAAACTAGTTAGCTACTACGGGAGAATATGAATTTACGTGACTGGATATAAATTTCTGTAAATGGCGTCTGGCCATTATTTATAACTTCCTTCATTCGTTTAATTAAAAATGTAATGTACAAACATGCTCCCTAAGATTTCCATCACTTCCCGAGTACTTAAAAAGTACGAACGACCCTAAATCGCGCCGAACCGAATAAAACTTCCATTTGCATTTGGCATTTGTATTTTTAACGCCGATCCAATACACACGTACGCATGTGTGTACATGTTGCTAATGCATTATGCCGCGGTTTCCCCGTATAATGCAACGTTAATGCTTAGCGTATCCGTCCATCGCTTTTACGTGATTTCATCGCACGCACTTACATTGCGGCACACACACACACACGCACGCACACACTATGCTCTCTCTTGTTTTTTCCACGTCTCAATACTCTGTAATGCATAGCCGTCGGATTACTTCGCGGGAGCAACCCATCCTTCCTGATTTATTATTCCGCATGCAATAATAATAATATATTGGGAATGAAAAATAATACATGTTCGTTCATTTTAACTTTTTAATTCGCGCATGCCGCCGCCGTGGCCTTACATTTAATTGTCTGAATTCATAGTGCGCACGGATTATACTTAATAATGTAAGAAATTCGTGTAAATAACGAGTTTGCTCAATCATTAGCTAAATATCCTTTTTCAAAAAATGTTTCAGACTTTGAGATCCTTAAGCTCGACAATTCCACGCGTTGCATTTCTACATCAACACTCGAAGAAAAAAACGGAAAAATAATAATACAAAACAGTGTACTGTTCAGTAAGCTCGAGAGAATCTTATTTCTGTAATGTCGTAATTTTCGTAATATTACGCGAAACGATACGCAGCTAACACAATAAGGCTAATCGAATAAAAAGTTCATAAAATCATGATTTTAATATAGTGAATTGTAAAGAGCGAGGTCGTTATTCTTTTTTGCCCTCATAAAGAATTACATTGGGATAAAAACTTTTATTCCCTCACTATTAAATTATGCATTTTATGGAGAAATGCTAGTTTGTTACACATTTTGGCAATAACGCCAGTATGGAACGCCATTTTTATTTAGTCTACGTGCCACATACAGCGCACATATTACCTAATGCATACAAATTCTCGTGCTTTGCGAATTTTAACCTGCCGTTATTACTATTAATAAAATTACTCGAAATTCGCCGCATTAAAAAGTGAGGCCGTCTCACGCATTCTTGTTTAATAATAATAATGAGCGTTCGCTCCATTCCCGCTGTCGCGTCTGCAATTCTGAAATAAAGATCAGGCGGCACTACGAACAATCGCATGCTACGTCAATCCGCCACACACACACACACACACCAACAAGCAAATCATAGCCAGCAAAGGCCCTTTTCTAATTTCACGAAATTACTCGCTCCGAGCTAGCCCGTTCCCGCTAATTTTATCGAAGAGAGAAAAAAAACATCCAATCGCGTTTGCTGGACAAAGTTTGCTGGACTCGTAGATATGGGACTCGAGAGGCCAGCGCAACCTAATGGAGGTCGTGGCCATAAATTGTCGCGCAATTTCCTCGGAATGCTCGTCGATCTCGACGCGGCGAAACAAAAAGCCGCACATTAGTAGGAGGCGCGCGAGTGCCGCGAAAGCTCGACAAGGGCCGGGCCGGAAAAGCGGCCTGGAAAGCGAATTAGAGAACACGGCCACCAACACTCCGTAACCAAGTAGGACAGGTAACGACTCGCCTTACACGGACTCACGTCACTCGACGGCTTTCAAGGTGAGGTGGACACCTCGGGTGTCCGGCCTAGCGTCTCCTCGGCCTAAGATTTTCCCGAAGCTTCCTCACTGATCCTTGACGCAGAGCCGGCCATCGAGGAGCGCTCCTGAAGCAGCTGGTCACTAGAGCCGTGGCCGCTAGGCCTTTTCCGCTAAACGGCGACGGCCACGAAAACCCCTAACCTCCACCCACGAAATAACACCGAATGCCCGTCCGATCATATAGAGATCGTTAATGCTGGCGAAAGGCGGACTTGGCCCATCAGCCCCCAGTGAGGGCGGCAGCAGACCTCACTGCTCTTCCATTAGAATGGACGGCCTCCCGGAGCACGAGCATTAGGTATCTTTGAGGCGAGTGTCGGCCTCGCTCGGCTCTCGCGTGATTCCGCGGCTAATGAAACGGCCTCGACTCGGCATTCGCCAACTGCAAATGCGACTGCCTTTCATACAAGCTGGGCTTGAATTATGGCAGTGGAACGATGACGTGGCGTCAGTGCCGAGTGACAACTGACAAAACTCTCTCTCTCTCTCTCTCAAGCGCCATTCGGCCCATTATTCGGCTTCCAATGGGAGTGGCGAGGGGCGACCGGAGCGGGGGAGGCCGCGCGATGATTGATGTTGGGAGGACAATTATTATTAGCTATCTCGGGGAGCTGGCGATCTCTCTCCTCTCCTTCGAAAGTAGCGCGGAGATGGCGTTCTTTATAGGTCGCGGTTAGACAAGAGCCGCATTCGCTCCTTTCCCCGAACCCCGGGCATTGTGTCTCTTTCCGGTACTGCCAGCCTCCGCGCTCATCGCTCTTTTTCCCGAGGGCATTTATTTCTTCCCGGGCGACGACTTTGCTCATTGTATGCTGCGCGCCGCGGCCATGGACAAGAACGGATGAGCCGACGCCCGGATTTCCTGATAATGCAAAGCCAACGGATCCCGCTGCTCCCGCGCATTTGCCCCGAATACACTGCCCCCCCCCACCCTCCCATTTCCTCAACCCCGATTCGCGCGTGTTTGGTCGGGGAAGGCGCACTTGTCCTCGCTAAAGGGTGAGAAAGGGTGCGTGCCGTTTGCTATTGCAGGCGCATTGTACGCGCATTGCACGCGACGTCGGCACCGAGGGATTTTGTCATTTTGGGCTGGTCGAGCAGCAGTTGCAATGTGGGATGGCGAGATGTGGCCGGCGAATTGCCGACAATTTAATCTGGGCATGAAATTTCACGGAAAGTTAAGCGAAAGTAGAGACTCCCGCATTGAGCAATTGTTCGCGGGTGCACGCGATCGCGCAAGTTTTTTACGTCGGAGCTGAAGTTTGAGTGGCGCGGATGGCTGGATCAAAGGAAGGCCGGTGACATAAAGAAAGAAGGAGAGGAAGCATGGAATGCTTGGAGAGCAAATAGCTGCAACGAGTGGGTACGAGGCCAACGAAATTGAAGCCCCAGCGAGTTTGGAAACATTACGAATCGCCCGTATGCGACGCTACCCACGAGCTACCTACGAGGCACTTTTAAAGGTCATCTTATTCCCTTTATAAGTCCGGGGAAGAGGCCAATTCAATTATACCCGTGACAGTCAATTTTATTAAGAGACAACCACTGCCGCCATTTGTTTACCGAGCAGTGAGAAATTTTCCAAATATTTCTTGATCGGAACTACGGCATCACCAACTGACATTATCCCTTAGCTTCCTCAGCAACTTTTGTCTTTATGATTTTGTCAAAGCTAAACAATGACAAATATTTGCCCTCGATACTCTTATTTACAATTACGCAGTATTACGAATTTTTAATAAATTATGCCACGCACACGGGTGGGTCCATAGAGTGTAGAGAGAGAGAGAGAGAGAAGAATGTTAAAAAAGACTGCCGATTGATTCAATGATATGTAATGAAAGGTGAATTGCCGACTTTAATGAAAAAGTTTCGACTCAGACATTATTATATAATTTCGTTAAACATAATGTGCCGCTATTCTATGCGAAGGGATGGTGACTTTGGAAGCCGAGTATACGTGCAATTAGCCTATTAAAAAAGCATGATGCAAAGCCCGTTTTGTAATATCGCGGATAATGGTAGGCAAATATAAGAAAGTATGATTTTAAATAGGAGTTGAGAGACGGAGGGGCTTAAAGTATATTACGCCTGGGGCGTAAGAAAACTTCGGGGAAGCTCGAACCGCGAAAAGCCATAAAAAGAATTCAACTTTGCGTATTTCTCGTAATACGTATTTGTAAGCTGACTGCTCGTCGACAATCAACTTACGTTCACCCCCTCCGCCCCCCACCCCCCACCCCGCTTCATTACTTCTTCATATTAAAGAAAGCACAACGGCATCCTTTTAGCCCACTGACATTATGGAACGCTGTGCAGTCCGTCAGCCGAGAGGGCAAAAAAGCACGCGCGATACGGCCGGGAATTTTCCCATTTTCTTAAGAGCCACGTAATGAGCACGAGAGCAAGCAGTCGCAATCAGCAGGATTGCGTTCTCGCGACGCTAATTGGGTTGATTCTCGCGAGCGTAACTCTCGAGGCCTCGCGATAACCATCCCCACCCCCTCACCATCTGTGGCGTCTACCTCCGTGTCGCCTTCCATGATTAATAAATAAATCGTCTCCGATACCCTTCATCGGCAAAAAGGGCGCATCCGATTACGCAGCGCTTTTAAAACTCCCGTCTCGCCCCCCACCTCCTCTTCCTCCTCCTCCCACGCAGCCACGCCACCTTCTTTCTTCACCCTCGTCCTCCTTTCACGTGCAATTCACGGAAGAAGTATTCCCCTCTGAATGAAAGGCACGTATTGTTTTTACGTATTGTTACTGTGCCCAATGACGTTTACAGGCACTGCTAGCGTTACATATCTCCGCATTATTCGTACCATCCACGTTATCCAAAGACACGATGGACAATAACGTTGAAAAATCTTCAAATTATAAACTCCGAGGGAATGTATATGTAATATTACGAGGTGTTGCATATAAAACGCATAGCTTATTTATATACGCACATGAATTCTTTATACGCGCGTTTATAACCATACACGGCGAGAGGCGATGCAATAAAGGGAAGGTGTTTTCGAATGTGTGCGTTTGTGTGTGTATAATGATATATTGGCGCGGCTTCATAAATGCTAATGTGACTTCAGCCTAGATATGGCGAATGATAGCTGCGGGATTTTACTGCAAAAACGTGGCCATTGAGCATAAGAAATTGCCTGGGTGCTGGGCGGGCCGAGGGTAAATGTCTAAAACAATATTTATTGGAAAACAGTTCAGTTATTTGAAATTAGAAAAGAAGAAGAAAAAATTCAAACGCACGGGTCAATGGAAATGACCAGCCGAGAAATGGGAAAGAAAACTTTCGGGGAAAAGCAAACACACGTCGATCGAGTGGGGATGGTCGGCAGTGGCTGTGAGTAACTCGTCGAGCGCCGGCCAAATTGAATGTTCGCGCAATCCCAACCAAGTACAAGGGTGCGGTGCATTACACGCTACATTTACCCCGAATTCCCACCGTGATTTCACCCTTTCTCGCCCCCCCTCCGCCCCTCGCCTCCCGCACCCCACTAACCTCAACCCCGCTCGGGCGCGCTCCCATTGTCCTCGGGACATTTCGGAAGAAGCATCGAACTGTTCGGTCATTCGTGGCCGAGGGGCTCCAACAAGGAGGAAAAAACGAAAACACCAGCTCCTGCCCGAGATTCCTAATTACCATTGTTTATTTGCCGAGGTGTTGGTGGTGGTGGCGGGGGGTGGTGTTGGAGGTACGCGAGGCCCGAGCATCGATTAGCGGATAATAGCCGGCTGCTCTTTTTTTTCTTCTCGGCTCTTGTGGGTGATTGATGAACGTTAGCCGGCAATAAAATTAAATTCATAAGCTAATGCTGAGAGGCGCCTTACTTTGTAGCTTTTATGACTCGTTATTATGGAGTAGCCACTTAGCCGCTCTGTAATTACTTGACGAATTTCTCCTTGGAAATCAGAATAGAGGAGGAGGCACCATTTATTGGCGTATCAAGGAATAAACAATTAAACTGTGCGCGAATGATCTCTTTTGGAACGGATTTAATTGGAATTTACGTGGCTGCGTGTGTGTATGCACATTTGTCTCTCCAACAACGTCGGCCCGAAACGTGCGTATAAATTTCCAATTAAATACTATTCAATAAGAATGTCGCCCTTCCAATATTACATTCTTTGTATGTGCGTTCTTTTATACTTTTTTTTCTGCATAGAATCATCGTATATGGCATTCGAGATAATATTACGCGTAATAATGACGAGGAGTATTTAAGAAGAAAAACTTTGGGAAAAGGGATAGGCGGCTTTATTCGGCTAAGGAGAATAATTTCTCCGCCTCTCTCTGAAAAATTCGCCAGGCCATTCTCAAATCATAATTCCCGTCTTATATCGAGCATCCCAACCTCCTCACGCACAATGTAAATATATGAATTTTACATTGCAAAAAATTTCATTTCCAATCTATTACTCGATGAATTATCAAGTCGTTTAATTTATTTTGCATGGCATTGGCTATAATCGCAAGCACGACAAAATAATACAACTACCAGACGAAAATCTTACTTACCCGTTATTTATACCTATTGTACAATTTTTTTTAATGCCAAGATTTATGTGGACTTGGAGACTCGTGCTTTAATAGTTAATGATACAGAAAATTGCCCAATTCTCGCCTCATTAATAAACGAGCGAATATTTTAAAAGTCATTAGTAGTCTTGCTCTTTATTACGTGAAATTCATGTGCCCCCTTTTTCTTTTTTTTTATATATAAGCCTTACAAGAATTTTATTGAAATTTTGTAAAGGAAAAAAAAACCAGCTGAAAGCACGTACACGTAATATTAGTTCTTCCCTTGCATCTGGCAATTACAGCCAATAGCTCAGTATTTTATTTCATTTTACGAAGAATGTCAAGCAAGAGTAAAAAAACATGTGTGTGTGTGTGTGTCCAATAATAAGATTATGAATTTATGTATGAGGTTCTGTACTCTTAAGGATATTGTTAAGAGTGAGGTATTGAAATTTCTTTAAAAATAGAAGAGATTTAACTCGTGATATGACGTAAGCCGAAATGCACCTTTTTCTAAATGGGTTTAATTTTGGAAATGACGGCAGCTTATCAAACAATGTACGATATAATGTTTAATAAAACAATGCACGAGATTTGTAAGGGAAATTATAATATGTAAGTTGTAAAGCCTTGCGAATTAAATGCTTCACGGGCATTGAAATAAATTGAGCTAATAAAGTGAGGATTTAAAATTCTCGTACATAATGGAATTCCCAAAAGAAGTGCGCGTGAGTACGAGAACATTAAATATCGGTCGTATAGAATATTATTCTACAAAAGTTTAATGCTCCATTGTTTCATCAGACCTTAACCCAAAATGAACGCGAGCTGCCCATATCCTGCCTTACAAAAAATTCATTATGCCCTTGCACTCCAACACACAGCCCCCCCCCCCCCCCACCCCACACCCTTGCAATATTATTACGTGCATCGGATTCATTTGTCCCCGCGAACGATGTTGGCCAGTGTCGGAATTCCAAAAGCTAAACCTCGTTCCACATAAATAACCAGGATTTTGTCAGAAACCTCCCGCTCCCAGCCAGAGTGATCCCCTTAGACGAGCTTAACCCTTCTTAAAAAGTCAAGACCTTAAATATCCATATAAGTACGGGCGCGCTCTCTCTCCTCCCTCCCCCCTCCCCCCTCCCCCACGCGCCCACGCACACGTTAACACGATTGTACTTAAACATCGAGCCTCTCCTCCTTTAATCCTAGAAATTGCCTGCATTCCGCCTCCCCTCCCGGCTGCTCTCCATCTCACTTTTCGCCCCCGCCGCCCTCTGCCCGCGCCCCTCCCCTCTGCCCGCCCGTACCTCGTCCAGGACCTAACGTCGTTTTATGCGAGACGTTATCCGCGGCTCCCTCCTCACCCGCCGTCTCGCCCCATCCTCAGCCGCACCTCGACGCCTAAGCGCTTAATCCAGTTGAACCTTCGGGGCTCTTGGACCGACAGGTACTTTCAGAATGGGCTTACGCCACGACGTTACGAGCACCTAAAGGATATACGCACTGTCGAGCCGCGTTAACGCCGCGCACATTATAAACCGAACAAAGCGCCCGGCGGAGAGGGACTCGGAGGCACAACTTGGCGACTCGCTCCACGGCCCGAGCCACTTTAGTCCGGCGAATTAATTCCCCGGCATGATTCGCACCCCCGTCTTATCCGCCCCCCCCCCATTAGGAGCAGGCAATTCCGAGGGAGGGATTAGTACTTTTGGAGGTCCTTGGCTGCCGGGTACGACCGGACGACATGAGCCCGAGCGCGATTCCGGCTGGGATAATTCACGGCACGTCGATTCGATTATCATTAGCGAGTGGGACGGGAATTCCAGGCCGCGGCCCACGAAAGCCAAAATGCCACGGCTCTCCTCCTCTCGCCTCCTCCTCCTCCCTGCTCCTCTCGCCACCTCCTCAACCGGCCGATCGCGGCACTCGCAGTCGGTCCTGCCGCGTCAGCGATCGACGCTTTCAGCAATAATGTCGGGTCAGCGATGGCTGCTTTCATCTTGGCATCCTTCGCGAGCCAAGTGGCCGATATGGAGATTCACGGCGCCCCCCCCCCCACCCCCCACCCCCCCGTGCCGAGCCGATATTGCCAAGCCCGCGGGAATGCGGAAGGAGGCGCAGCCCCCGTGATTTATATATCGGGGCACGCATGCGGATGACGAAGCGAGTTTTCGAGAAACAACGCTCAACGATAATACGCTCCGCAAATATGATTTATACCGTCCGAGGAATGCACGTAGCTTTTTATCTTTCGAGGCCAGGGCAAAAGTGCAGTTTATCGGGAAGGCATTGGGAGAGCGGATCGATAAGTCTCTCCTCCTAATATAAATGCGTCAAGATATCGATTTATCAAAGGTCATCCATCACCCGCTCTAAGCCGTCTTTTAAGACTCTATCCCCAAGTCAGGGTAAACGGCCCCGTTGCTCTACGCTCGATGCGTCGGCAGAGAGCCGAGTGGCCCCGCAGCCAAACCACCCCACCTCCTCCCATCACCCCCTCCCCTCACCCCGGCCCGGACGAATTCACCGCGCCCCGGCGTTTTTCCGCCGCCCCCTTCCCACGGAGCTCGCCCCCAAGGGCTTTTCCGCCCTCTCAATCTCCCGTCCAGTTTCCACTTTCGTCGAGGGAGCTGGGGGGGGGGCTGCTTGGGCGGTTATGGAGGGCGAAAGTCGCGTTAGGCCGTAAGTGGGCCTTACGGCCCATTATTGGCCCCCTCAAACGCCCGAGGGGAATGCGAGTGACGGATCGGTCCATTATGACACTCGTGCCTTTTGCGGCTTAGCCGTTT
>JAPYYT010000937.1:0-27392 GCA_030522565.1 Ceratosolen corneri
GCTAAACGGTCGTTTTCTCCTCGTGACTGTCTTTTGACCGGGAGCGCACGGCAATAATCTTTTAGAGAGGAAAGTTCAGAGGCCTCCTTTTCTCTATCTGCTTATCTGCCTCTCTCTGTGCAAGCTCCCAAGCAATAATACATTTTTCTGGACGTTGGGCTCGAGCGTGTTGTGGATGTTGTGGATGTTGCGGCCCTTTGGCATTGCTCGCGCTTTATAGGGTCTACGAGTAATGGCTTAATAGCGCTTCTCATGAATATATGATGATTCTCAGGGATTCCCGAAATTCAATGCGAATGCCGAGCAGCGAAAATGTGCCGCGACAATGCTTCTTTGGGTGGGGGGGGGGGGAAAGAAACAAGCGTCCTTTTAATTTATAACTCACGTCAAAGTGCATACCAAAGTCATTTGGGCAATTTATGGGCATGTTTTATCGCTGGTAACACACAATGTCGCCGTGGACTTCTTAAGAGCCCCTGGAAATCTGGAAAGTGGCATTAAGAAGAAGAAGAAGAGAAAGTTTAGAATAGCATTTCGGTTAAAGAGTAGATTGACCGGGGCATTACCATAGTCACAGCTCCATTAACTCCCATGGCTGACGTATAATCCACACCTGATGTATCGCTCGCTCTAATCGACCCTTAAACCAAGCATTGGAGCTTACTTTATTAGCCGACATTGTAAAAGTAAACTCTCAATTGTCAGATAACAAAGGAGGAGAAGCGGCTTGTTTGCCATTTGCCTGAATTGCTCCCCCTCGGTACGTCAATGTCCATTCGACGTTCCATCATTTCGCGTTATTATTTCGTATTGGGCAAATTGTTTTATGTATTGCGATTATATTTTGGTCGCGGCAGCTTTGAAAGCGATAAAGCTCGTGTAAGGAGTGAAGGAGGGAGATATCAGCCTTTATATATATATCATAGTCTTGTTCCTGGTCGATGAATTTCAAAGCGACGAAACGCGTCCACTGGAATCGAACGAACTGTTTGTGTCGATTTCAGTTGTTGGGCTCGGTTTTTTCTTTTCTTTTTTTTTTTTTATCGGCGCTTTCCCGTTGGTATATCCATTTTATTATTAGCAATCGGACATCGGACTCGGATCGTTCGGAACAATAGAGCGATAGGATCTTTTCAGCGGTTTATGCGAAAAATTTTCGACGACCGTTTAAATTTATGCGCCGACGAATTTTTATTTTTGAAGTTCATGATAAGTTAGGATTCCCGACAAAGTGCAAAGTATCGCTCTTTCTCGTAAGAGCTCATTTTATCATGTGCGACACGTGATTTTATAAATTCATTGTTCGCTTGAGAACAAATCCTCATCCACTTGATACGAGATTAATTTCATCCTGCTTCATTGATTAAACATTAATTTCATTGTTTGCGTACTTTCATTGTCATATTCTATGGATTTTCAGATTATTTGAGCGATTTATATATATTAAACTTACTTAGCCATTCGGTGTAATAAATAAGCCCACGCGTATTATCTATTAAAGCAGCTCGTACATTTTATAATAACAGTTTAATTCATTATATGAGACAATGATAATGAAACAGCTGTTATCATTAAATAGAGAAATTTCTTTATTTAGAATGCTTTTAGAGCCTACTGCTGCTCCATTTAAATAAACAATTCGATTCTATTTTAATATTCGTTGCGCGTTGATTTAAACAAAATAAATGACCTTTAAAAGGTTAGGAAGATGAAAACGTGTTAACCGTCAGCAGTAAGAAAGCGCATTACTCGTAACTCTTATTATTTCAGTTTTTGCCACACTTGGTCGCATATTTCCAATTCCATGAAATATTCCATAAAGTTTATGTGCTAACGATTCGAGCTTACAATAAGTATGGGATTTTAAACACAACTATACGAATAAATCTTACAAATCAATAATAAGTAGCGACACACACACATATAGATATATATAGATATGTATATATTTGATATGGTATCGATATTTAAATGCAATATCTATTTGCGTTTGCCCGACTAGACTCGTACTCGTTCCACTAGTTCATTATATACTAGAATTATGTATAATATTATAATGTTACGCTCAGTTTTTATAGATTGTTCAATGCCAGATAAAAGTAGACCTAATAAAACATTCTTATAGCACCTACTGCGACAAATCGTTAGAGCATTGTTAACTATTTTTAATCCCGTATAATTAAAATTAGCAATCATATCATATTGCAACATTATCAAGCGACTGCATCGCCACTTTAAGGGTTGACTTTATGACATAACATCATTTTTAACCTAATTCATTAGTTACGCAACGAGGGAAGTGTAATAAGCTTTGAGTAGAGAGTGAGCTCGAGTTGCCTGAAATCATATATTTTTCCATACTATTGAGAATAATTAAAGTTAGCCGAAGCGTTTTTACAGGACTGTCTAATGCCACGTAAATTTTTCATGCATTCGAATTAAATTAAGTATACGATCATTAACGCACGCTTTTACTTTATATTTTTCTTTTACTTATTCTTTGAATGATTCCACATCTCTTTGCATCCTACTAATTTATCCCATATAATTAATGTCCAGTGCGATCACTAATCCGACACTCTATTACAAAGTTCTTGCATTTAAAAAGGCGAGCAGAGTATTTTTATTCACACGGTATGTTATGTACTCTATATATATATATATATATATATATACATGTGTTTTTTTGTATCACAAAAGTATTATAAAATACTTCGCAGCTCGTGCTGTCGTCCGTCACCAAAACTATTCCGAGGAACGCGCTATCGATGCCTGGCTTTCCCACTTAGGATTTATGAAATCCAACGGGACGGGCGGCACACGACAAGCCCGAGGCACAGCTAACTTGATTACGATTATACGAAAACACCGCGGGAGCCCCAAACAAGGAAGACACTGGCCGATCCAGTAAAAAAGGGTGATAGGAAATGCGCTTCCCTCCCTCGAGCGAGAGTCAACGTCGCGGTGACGACGGCGGCGGCGGCTGCGGCGGTGGCGGCGTCGCCGAGGACGGAAGGAATAACATCGACCTAAATAAGTGTGCACGACGCACTAATGACTGTTCTAAGTTTGCCAGCTGCGCGACTAGAGGACGACGAACTTTCAAAGGTCTCCCGAGAGAGAGCGCTTTTAAAGGGCGTCGCTATTCCGGTTGACGTCAAGAACAGAAGCTATTGGGACGCTCCCGGATGTACAGGTGCTGTGCATTCTCTAAGCTGCACGAATATTGTGCCTGTTTGACTAGGGCTCGACTGTTCTCCATGACTCGCCGAGTTTTTTTGGCCTTGGTCGCCTTCGACATAATTTGATGCCGGTGGTGGTACTTTGATACTCCGAGTTTGCTTCTTCTTCTTCTTCTTCTTCTTCTTCTTCTTCTTCTTCTTCTTCTTCCTCGTGACACGATCAAATTTCTCGATTGCACTAATTTTTTATGATTTCTTCCTAATATACATACATACATATATATACTTTCGATATATAATGCGAGACGAATAAACCTTTAAAAGTGAATAAAAATTACGACATACTTTGTCGATTATCGATAAGAAGACTTGAATTCAAGTCAAAAATGTTAATTTTCAGTCTATTATGCCACATTAAAGCTTACGGAATAAATGTTATTTTCCCTTTAATACGCAACTCTGCGCGCTTTTACTCTCTGTCTATTATTACGTATACCGAGTAAAATCTTAATAATAATATCTTGTATTATCTACTTCAACTTTATTATTCAATTTCTCCATAATGTCGAGATTATTAATCATACAAGTATGTAAGTTTTAAGGCTTCTTATAGTGTAGATAGATAACAATTAAAAGAGCCAAATATCTAGAGGTTAAAGTTACAAATTTATTGTCATGTAGAATTAAATCGACAAACTCTTTTGTCAATTATTCTACGAGAATATTTGAAAACTCCCAAACTAATTTATTTTACGTCAATTACATTAAAATTGTTTTTAAATCTCTCTTGAATTTAATCAATTTCTAATAATCTACAATATATATTGGTCGACATTTTTTCAAATTCAACTCAGTCACTATCATAACATTAGCTTATTCATATTTATTCCTATCAAATTAATTTGCAGATAACACAGTTAATGCTGGCTCCCAACACAAATTCTACATATATTTTTTAAAAAAGTACAAACACATAAAAGAAAAATATGCGATAGAACATAAAACAAAAATAAGCATTTTATAATATCTCTTAAATAATATAGCGAGCATTATAAGATCATGGATTGGAATTCTTACGTTAAAATACTTGTGCACTATTAATCGTTGAAGTTATTAAAACATTTCCAGTTATTTTGCTTAGTTACAATCATATGTTCCAATCATCCAATTCCGTAGCTTTACTTACCTTGAAAACAGCCGTAAACAGCGAAGATCATACTTACCGAGTACTACAACTATTACGGGAAAGTACATTACTACAGGAATTAATCAAAAGTACCAACTCAATAACAAGCCACTTACTCTTTACTAACAGATTTGAAGTGCTCAATCATTCCGATAAAAAGGTGACATAAATCCAAACAAATGACCAACCGCTTTCATCATGCAAATCCCATAAAAACCAATCCTATCAAATATAACAAGAAGTCTTTTTTTTCTTTTTATGAAAATGCATCAATGTCGGATGATGAAAAGCAAAACCCCATCTCTCTTCGGATCGGTGATAGGTGATTGCATATTGCCACGTGGGAGTTTCTCAAGTTTTTTTTTAATGAAGAGCGACCTCGAGTCCGGAAATATTGCGAAAATTACCGATGACGGGCGACTGGGGAAGCGAAATGCCGGAGCTGAGACAGGTTAGCGTGATGCACCTCTCTCTCCCTCTCGTCCCCATAACTTTGCGCTTAATTTTCTCGGAGCGCCTTCGTCGGAACAGGAGAACCCGAGAGCAGAAAAATCCCTGCACAAATTTGCCGCTACGCCTCTCTAAACTGCGGCCCCGCTTTTCTTTCCCTTTGCCGATGCTTTTTGCACGCGTGCACGAGGGCGCGTCAACTGTCCCGCCAAGCATCCCGTCGCAAGATAAAACCGTTTGAAATCTAAAGGCAGAAGTTAGCGGCTGCGTGGCGTCGTTTTGTCCCTGTGTGCATGGCCAGTTGGATGGAAGTTTTTTTACAGCACGGAATGGCCCGATTGTGGAATGGCACTTTCGAGCTTTACAGTTGGCGTTTACATTCGGACAATTGGCAGTTAGACTCTCGTGTAATTTTTCGAGCTTATGACCACGGCTACTACGGACTTTTAATTGTATTTAATCATGGATGTAAATTTTAAACTCACTCTCCGAAGGTCACTCACACCCATTGCTATTTGCCCGATATTACTCATTGGCTGTCCAATTTAATCCTACTTGGCCTTGTATTGGCAGGTGCAATTTGTTTATTAATAGGATTTATTCGGTCGCTCGTGTAGTAATGAACGATACTTACAAGTATATAGGAGCGGGAAGTTGAGAAAATTATTCAGTATTAAATTTTCCAAAAATTCTTGTATTCGAGGAGAAAGAGAGAATTAAACTGATTGAAATTTTTTACCCATGATATTTCAGATATTATTGTTTCATCCATCACTTTGGACATCTTGAAATGTCTTCGAATAGCAATTTGAAATGTAAATTATAAAAAGCAAAATTCTTTCAAATACGTAATATAGGATTACGGGAATGGGACGATTAATAGCAGAAAATATTAGCCGAAGAAATTATCTAAACTCGGTGATTAAATGAAAATCTATAAAGTAAAATTAATAAATCACAACAAAAACAACAACAACAAATGCCAAAATTATAGTCTGAGTCATTTATGAATTTAAAATATTTTCTGTGCATTTTACCTTTCGACTAATGCTATAAAAATCAATTGAAACCATTTTTATAAAACTAGATTGTAACCTAAGCTGATTGTCAGCTCCTTACCTTCTTATTGTCAATTATAAAATTAATAAGCCATAAAAATGTCATGAACTGTTTATTGATAAGTTATTTATAAACTTGTTACTTGCAATAATAGAGTGAAAGTTAAGATAATAGATAGAAAGGTGAAATTACGCAGGATACAATTGATTTTTACATTTATTTGCAAATCTTATTTCAACGCTATTTCTTTTTTGTCACGTAATGATCAGTATTATTTACATCGACCACATGAATCAATACGCATTATGCTGCTTAATAATGAAACAACGAGATTATTCGTTAGCATTATAATTTTCAATTATAAATGAAATTTTAATAAAGAATTTCCTAATTCTATGATTCTACGAATGCCAGATAGCGAATTGGACTGCATTGCTATTTGAGAAAAGCATCGACTCGTTCAATTATCACTTCTTCGGCTACAGCTATTCTAATTATTGCTTACCCTTCAACAATTAATTACCGAAATATAAATATCATTGCCCTCGATCAATTTAATAATTCTGCTTGCACCTTTGCATCGCTATTCCCCATACCCAAAGGATCTCATCACACCCAGCCATTATTTCGACCATGACCTTAGTGTGGCAAAGGTAAAAAATCCCGTAAAATCGCACGGAGGCTCGAGTTTATTGCGCCAGTGGCCAAGTAGTAATGGCCGAGCTTTCCACCGATAAACTTCTTATACATAGCGAGGCCCTGCCATGTCCACGAAAAATACAAGGTGCACGAGGCGCTTATCAGCTAGGAGCGCGGGTGGGACGGGACGAGTTGGCGAGTGAGAGAGAGAGAGAGAGACAGTCGCCGTAAGTCGTCGATATTAGCCGGACGGGCACGTGCTCGCACTGCAGCATCTCACGCGGCGTCGCGCTCTCCGCTCGCCACAGTGGGGACAAGGCGCAGTGCGCGTGCATGTCAATATTTTTCCTCGTGTTTTATCGCCGCCTTTCATCGAATCCGTTTATTGGCCCGGAGTGTCTCGCTTTGTTATTCTGGTCCGCGGGCACCGATTTCGCCAACGATTCTCGATCGCGCTCGGCCTGTCTCGCCACACTCCTGGCAAGTGCATAATCATAAGGCCAGCATTCGCGTTACCAGGGAAATGGGAAAATGGATATCGATAATAATATCGAGGGGCATGTGGATATGCTTGGCAGATTATGTGGATTTTACGTGAAAGCTGCTCCATGCCGAGTGGGACGCTGAAAAAGTATGAGGGGGGAAGTAAGTACGTTTAAAGTTGTCTGAATGCTCTTGCCGAGCGAGTACAGTAGTCGACACTTTTGAGACAGAGTGTATGTGTTATAATCTGACATCGCGGCGCAGTCAAATTTCCTAAAACTATAGTTTTTTCCATTATCGTCGTAGGAATAAAAGCGTAGGGTATTAATAATGTAAGTAGCATGCGTTCGTATGAGCGCGGATAAGGTAAAATATCTCCCGTGTAATTGAATAATTCATAAATACATATTTGAAGAGATTTATTTTCGAATGTTTGTTAAAAGAAACAATCAAAAGTATCAAAGAAAGAGAGCAGAAAAGAAGAGGAAGAAAAACGTGTGCCGCGTAAGCCTTAAAAACAACGAGCACTTTGCATATCTTTAAGAGCGCATGATTAATTAAATTAATCGAGTGACTGCTGATGTTTGACATGGAAAACACGGCGAGCTAACTATATAGGCTTTGTCAAAGAAAAAACGCAATACATAATAACGATTAACCATCTTCTCGTCGTCATATTGTCGCATTGTATTGTTAAAATGTACCCCCGTCCACCGCCACCACCACCTCCTCCACTAATACTCATATATATAGTGTAATATAGCAAGTAAACGAGCAAATAAATAGAGCGAAGACTAGCATGCTCAAAGTGTACTTAGAGTACACTCGTTGACACTACTAAATGTAAATAGCGCAACGAAGAACCATCGCATTAATCCTAACGAGATAAGGCATGATTTTGCGTTAGCAGGCCGATGGGACGAGGCACGGAGCGGCGTGTACACGTGCAAATATCTCAATCTATTTCAAGGCAAGCAATGCAGCCCGGCAGCAAGAAGCCACCAGCTAACAACGCCAGCGGCCAAGCTCCCCACGTGCTAGCCACGAGACACAACTGACCTGTCCTACGGAAGGGGCCTGCAAATAAGTCGAGACATCCGGTTCCACCATGCAGCTCCTCAGGGTATCCGGGATGAACATTAGTAGCGGATGGTGGGCTCGCAGCAGGAGTTCGGTCCTAGCCTCGCGAGGTCGGGCCCCAGCCCTTGGCCGGCTGGGCTTCTTGGGATGCTGCTCGTCGGGGCAGACCGCACCCAGGCACGCGCATCCTACCTAACCCGGACTACACTCCTCACACGACTGCTGTCGTAGCCCGAGCTACGCTCTTTCCTCGCTTCCCGATCCCCTCCTCGCTCTTTTTACGCCTCCCTCTCTTTTTATCGTTATCTCATTTTTGTCCTTACTCGCTCCCTCCCTCTCCCTCTCTCTCTCTGACTCGCGACTGCGACTGCTCTTGTGCAGCTTTCGACTTGCCGTCGCTACTCGTGGTGGTGCTGCTGCTAGTGCTGCTGCTGCTGGTGGTGGTGGTGGTGGTGGTGGTGGTGGTGGTGGTGGTGGTAGTGACGGTGGTGGTAGTGACGGTGGTGGTAGTGGCGGTGGCCGTGGCGGTGGCGGTGGCGGCGGCGGCGGCGGCGGCGGTGGTGGTGGTGGCAAAAGTGGTCGGCGAGAGCTTTTCGGAGGGAGAGGCGCCGCGTCGGCGCATTTGCAGGACTCACGGACGCACACTTTTTGCCGGGGCGAGTATGATTTCACCCTTGTATACAGGATGCGCTCGAGCGATTTGGGAGATTTTCGTATAAAGTGAATTTTCATGAAATTTCCGGGAATCTTCCTCGTGTTCCACTGGATTTTTCTTTTGCGAGAGATACGTATCGTCTAATTTCTCCCAATGACGTCTGCCTTTTGAAATAGCCTAGTGCAATGTGAGATTTCACATGTACGGCAGGGAGCTTTTGTTTTCAGAGAATTAAGCACTCGTACAGAAGCTGTCGTGGAGCAAGAAATATTAAACCTACGCGAACTTTAAGAATCAAGTGGATAATCGTCATGCTGTTAATAATGTGCTAAGATCGATGAAATCAATCACTTTGCTTTACTGTCAAAGACAATATTACGTAATATTGCGGAGATGCGAATGGTAGCATTGCAACAAAATTTGTGCAATAATAATAATTATTGTAGTTTGCTCGTACAATAGCAGTTTATACATTTGCCATTTTACATATATACATACATATATATATATATATATATATATATATATATTGCTATTGAAGTGGAAAATGTTATCTATGAAGCAGAAATGAAACTTCTGTACCTCGTTACTTCTCAGGCATATATTTTTACAAATTGTCATAGCATATCGCTTTCGGTCTAGATAATAGTAAATTGCTTAACCTTTACAATGTCTTTAAACATATACAATTTAAAATATACATATATACTACAATCTAGTATAATCAGCTCTTTCGTTGTAATATGTACTCTTATATTTATCGAATAATAATGTAATTATTACTATAGATCGAAATAGAACGTCGAGGTACTAACGTCGAGGTGTAATTTGTAATGCACATATTCATTTATTTGAATAAATAATAAAATTGAATATTACGTGCGAGCATATAGCAGAAAAAAGCTACGAATAAATAAAAATACAATCATAAATCATACATGGCAAAAGAATCCGAGTATAATATAAAGAATTTCTTAGATACATAATTTAAACGTAATTACTAGAGCATTTTAAGTGGTTGCATTCGATGTACATTGTTTTACAATTCGTTGGCTCGGCAATTAGATAATAACTAAAAGTTATTTGAAATCTTAATCTCCACTAGACTCGTGGCATTTAACATACTGATTTACATAATCACTAATAAATCAGATTATTTAAATTAATTATGCGTCAATTGTACATTATTAAGATCGGACGCATCTTCTAACAAAATATCGAATAAATTCTCAAGGCATTTCGATGAACTCTTAATGCCTCTCAATATATCGGTAGGACAATTTTTTACCTCGAGTTTGCCATTTTTCACCGCGCAATAACTTCTTATGAATTCACTTTATCTCGTATGACCGACATACTCCTCTAAACGGAGAGCTCCAGCAAACCAAATTCTCCCCCACATAACAACTGAATTACATTAGCGCAGCGCCCATAAAAAGGAGGGACGAGAAAAGAAAAGTAAAGTTAAAACGTCAAGGGGGTTAAATGAGGATAAATTGTTTAGGAACGAAAAGAGAAAGAAACGTCGAAAGTCGCGTAGGTAAAGTTTATAACCGAGCTCTTCGACAACTGACCTCACGCACACGCACCCGCGACGCACTTCATCGTCATCCCTAAAATTCGCGCGCTCCCGTCTTTTTTCGGCGACGCTTTGTTTTTCCTCGACGGCCCTCGTTTTTCTCTCTATTTGTTTTCGCCAGTGTCACTCCTGCGGCGACGGAAACCAAGGAGAATTGATACTCCCATCTCGCTCCATTCCCTCTCGCTCTCCTCCTTTTTTGCGTAGAGATACTAGAATTTCTCGCCGAATGATTTTTACCGCCGACTTTTTTTCACGCAAACTCGCGCGCTGCTTTGCTTTCTTACATTGCCTGAGCGACTTTTAGTTACACCGAGTAATCTTTTTCTTTTTCGCCTCGCTTGTTCCACTTGTTTATACGCTGCTGACGCTATTTTGAAAAATAATTGGTATTTTCGACGCATACATTATAAGCTTAAAGATCACGATGGTCGAGTGGCTTTTTTTCTTTTTATTTTGAGATTTTAAAAGCTTTGGGCGCATTCGGTGCTTTATGATTCATGAACCTTTGTTTTATGGCGAATGAGTAAATCCACTATTTTTCATTATATGGAAGAACGCGTTGCTATATTGAACTTTTATATCGCTGTTTATACATCACAATATTACATAAAATAATTGTTCCACCGGCATATTTATCTCTTCATACCACAAACATACACATATTATGCAATTGTTAACAAAGTACAAATTTTTTAGCAACCACGTCACTTAGTAGGTGTATTTCTTTATAATTAAAGTTATATATTTATGTATGTCGATATTAATCGTACAAACTTTACAGTCAATTTTGAAATAAATACTTAGCATATATCATAAATCAATATTTATAGAGACTGTAAACCATCTTTCGAATAGATAATATTAATGGTGATTGAACAGTAGTGACGGTTACTGTTTGAAAATATTTGCAGTCAAGCAGAATAAAAACACTTTAGAATCCATCCTATGCTGCAGCAAACAAATCATTATTTTTACGCGCAAACAAGCCTTGATTGAAAAATCGAGTATCTTGAACGAATGAAAATTAACAAAAGTGTTGCACTCGCATTATATTGAGTGTACTGAGGCGAAGGCGAAATTAAGCTAAGAAACTGTTTATTATATCCACAATTTACGAAATTTCATCTCGGCCAACGCTTTTGGTGGAAAAATTATTCTTTTCGCTCGAGGTTTGTCAGACTTCAAATAATGCAACACGTTTGATACGTTACTCTTGGAAACGTGCTACATGTTGTGGACGTGACGCTTTATTCATTTGATTTCATTCAGAAGTCTAAAGATATTCAACATATTGAATAATTTATAGAATTACTTAAATTCATTTGACTCGAACTCAAATATTTCATACTCAATTTTCATAGGAATATGTAGATTATTTGTGTAGGATTTTATTTTTATTTGATTTATTTTATTATTATTATTTATTATTTATTATTATTATATTATTTATTTTTATTTATTTTTATTAGATTTATTTTTCACTTATAGAATTGTAGCATGCAATGTTCGATTAATTGCTTCGATCTTATTTGTCAATTATTTTACATTATTTTGACTAATTGATACATCACTTAATGAACGTTAACAATTATCCATATATATATATATATATATATATATATATAAATTGTTTTAAATGTATTTCGTGGGAGAACAAAAGGCCAAGAAGAGCTTCGATCCAGAAATAGCATCAACGTTAATTAAAGTACTTGAGAATTTTGGAAAATGGCGATTTTAGCAAGTAATGAATAATTAATTATTCTCATTGCGTAGGACATGTGTGTAACGCATTACCACTAAAAGATAATGTTACGAAGAAATGATTTCTTTATGAATAAAGAACGTAGGAAAGAAGCAGATGCAAATGTTACTCATAATGCTTTCAGCAAATAATTAATTTCTAAAAAAAACATTGCAAAGAAAAATTAATTTCAACGAAATAACCTTCTCATTTAAATGAAGGAATTTAATAGAGAATGAAAATATGTACACCGTAAGTGAGTAAACATTTAGTAAATTTAGTGCATTTAGCAAACATTTAGTAAATCTTATTTATATATATAAATATAAATTAAAAGCGATACTAGTTGGATATTTTCTAGGTATAAAACTAAAATAGCATTGTGTTTGTGTCAAATTATGAATGCACATAAGAAATGTTAAATCAATAAGTATTAATATACTTTTAAACATCCGAAGCAAACATTTTAATAAAATCGACATGATAGCATCAAGTTTATGCCCCCTTATTCGCTGGATATTCCCTTCCAATTTTCCCATCTTACATAATACTTGTTACGTTACTTTTCATACTTTTAAAAGAGATACTAGAAAAGCATACGCGTTCAAAAACACTGACAAAAGGATTATGCGCATACACGTGTTTTACACGAATGCGTGTACATTCGAGTAAGCAAGAGGGGGAGGGAGGGAAGAAAATTGATAGCCCAAACCAAAACAGCAAGAGAGAGAGAGAGAGAGAGAGAGAATGAGTAAGTAGGTTTGGAGGAAGGAGGATTCTAATCTCAAGGGGTCGCTTGTTCGCGAATGTCTGTGAAAGAGGAGATAAAACATCTTGCATACGTACCTTGAATTTTACTGGAATTCTGTAGAAAATACACCCACAAAAAGCAGCTTCATCGACCATCTTTTTATACTATTCAGTTATATTTATACATATATATATATATATATATATGTGTGTATTACTATTTTTTTCAATTCATTTGATAATCCACTTCTTACATACATCGTGCATGCAAGAAAAAATATTTCACAAATCTAAAATGATATATAATATTTATATTGAATAGAATAGGCTAATTTATAAGAATTTAAATAATTTTCAACTTAATATTATAATATTTATTCAGATTATTAAAAAATACCTTTCAACACTAATTAGATGCTATTACTTAGAAAATTGTTAAAATCTAACATTAATTATTCTAATGTAAAAGTTATATTTAAACTTTTTAAGTATGGATAAAATTTTTATTTTAATTAATTGAAAGTACGTAACATATAAATTTGAACGGATATAATCAAACGAAATTGTGCTTCCATAGTTCCGATAAGAAATATTTGAATTAAACTTGACGATAAGTAAAATTAATATAACCTTTCTATTTCATAAATCTATTACTTTTATTCAACTTGGAATAAAATTTAGTTCAATTATGAAGATAAATCATTTATAATAAAACATAACTAATTGGACAAACTGAATGGTCAAATATATACTTATTATGCTTTGAAAAAATTAAAACAGGGTTTGAACAAGGCAAAATTCTTAATCATATCAAAAAAATACAATAAAATGAACTCTTAAATATTTTCAACTCTCTATAACTGACAATAAACGCATAGAGATTTTATTATCTCAACGTTGAAATAATCCAAATGAACATATAAAGATTTTAAAATAAATAAACTTGCATGCTTACACGATTTGCATTTGAACATGAAATTAAATAATTCATTTTTCATATAAACCCCAAGACATAAGATTAGGAGTAGTGAAATTTTATTTCGTGATATCTAATCATTGCGCTACACTCAAACATCAAAGCTGAAATCCCTCTCAGTACGTAATAATAGCCTCGTGCATTTTCCATACTACCAGCATTTGCTTGACCAATAGAATTCTTAAATTATTTTCAGCAAAGAGCATCGATATCTGTCATGGACATCAACTATTATTATGTTAACGGTGCAGGCTTCGAAGCGGCGATGCTTCACGTACATAACGAAATATCGATCGGACTTGTTTCGATCAATTACTCGACCCGCTAAGGTAATCAGCTTGCCACATTATCGCTGCCATCCAGCGAATACAGTTTACTGAAACGAATTCACACTCGCGAAATTCCTAAACTTCTTCTCATCGCGAGTCAGTTCGCGCGGATGCGCGTGACGCGCCTGATAATGACGGATGCCGAAGATCGTGCAAAATATTTTGCATTGCACTTATTCGATTCCACTACAAAGGCCACTGCTAAATTCAAAGACGAGCGAGCAAATGCATTCCGTCCATTTCTGAGTGAACGCCTTTTTTTTAGAACGCCGTTCCTTTAATTTCTGGTGTGAGGAGAAATTGGTTGGTTTCCTTGACCTCCCGTCGTCCACATTTCCTTTTGTTCGAATGGCAGAATAGAAAGAAGCGATTCCTACATTACTCACGTACAACGTAATATCTTAATTTTCTCTCTATCGAGTTATCAATTTACCGATTTAACGGCGAAAATCGCGAAGGAGGATAAATTAGGCAAAATTAGGGGGATTTATACATCCGCCGTTTAATATGACATTTTCTTTATATTATTGTGACACGTGTGTCGAGTTGAAATTTATAGTATTGAATGCACTCTTTATAATAAATGGACATCGCCGAAAAACTTACTAATCAAATCAAAAAGTTCTACTTTATAAGTTATTCGATATTCCAAAAAGTGTGCTCGTGATTGTTATGACAAAAAAATTAAACGTAAAAAATTGTTTGGACACGTCGATTTTCAAAAACATAACCAAGGACAAATTGAACTTCGAGATATAAATAATTCATAATTTAATTGGATCATTATAATTTCTTAATTACAAGTAACAAGGATTTAACTTCTAATACTCTTAATGGATTCGCATTCACCTGTTCCTCAAAAACTTCCGTTAAATAGTAAAAATCGAGCCAAACACTCATCCAATTGTAAGAGATAAACAATATTCTCGAAATTTCTTAATTTATACTCAATTATTATAAATTCAATCCTCATAATAATTTTTATATCTATCTAACTATATTTAATTGGGTATTATACTAAAAGTAAAATATAATTTCGTAATTTTACCAATCAATCTTTCATAATTTATATTTTCGCGAAACTAAATGTCTAATATTTAATAATCAAACTCGTATACATTACACAACCTTTAAACATAAATAAATCACCTTAATACTAATATTTATAAAAATAACTATCATTACGAATATATTCTTGGAATATTTTCAATGCTCACTTTTTTTCAACCTCAATTGCTAAATTATTGTTATAATATTAATAAATCTTTAATTCACTGTAATACTATATTTTTGATTATTTGCAATCTATGTATGAATATTTGTTCACACAGCTACACAATGTGTATATTGTGTGTGAATACATATGAACTGTAAAAATTTAAATTTCAATAGTAATTTTAATTCTTTTATATATTCGAAAATATCTCTAAATCTATATTTCCTTCGAACAACAATATTTACAAAAATATATTATATCTAACGTAATAGAATTAAAAGAAAAAAGAAAAAAAAATTAATACAATTGTTACAAAAATAAAGATTTGTAGATATAAATATTATTTTCAAACATGTAATAAAATAAATATCTAAAGTAATTTATATTTAATTATATACATTAAACATATTATTGTAACAAAATATTATTTAAATAGTAACAGTTTACTATTATCTTATAATTAATAATATACATTTAGAACATTATTTAGAACTGAGTAACTAAATATTTGCTTTAAAAATATTAAATATAAAGTACTTATGGATACTTATTAGTTATGGATATTTTTTGAGGATCATAAAAAGAAATTGATCTGATCGTATTTTCAGATGTTCGAGCGAGATTTTATTATAAATATAAGGTATAAGTTGGTAAAAGTAAATTGTAAATATACCTCGCACGAGTTACAAATCACGGTATACAACAGGATTCTCTTAAGCTCATTAGATATTCCGTACGCTGTTATCCGTTGCGAAGAACAAGTTTATATATATATATATATATATATATACACATATATATATACACATATACACATACATATAGATATATATATATATACACGCACGCATACACGCATGTAACGATGCACATGTACGCAATGTGTAATTGGCAGTCGTTGAACTCGATGTACACATCATAATTTTTTTGTTATTTTTTTTTAATGAACATGTGTGGACGTTATTTTTATTAGTAATATTTTTTCACTGACCCACTCAGCATAATTTTAATATCGTACAACTTACTTGGGCTTCTTTATATACGTAATAACCTTTAATACAACTTATTCTCACTTCATCTTCTTTTTCATGTATTTACGTTGCACACATATGAGCGTATAATAATTTTAAACATGATAACACAATTTTTGTTTCTAATAATACGATAAATCATGATCTCGAGGAAAATATACTTATGGTCATATCTGAATACTATTTCGTAGTGAATTCACATCGTTACAAACTTTCATTTGATTAATAATATTCGTTTTTAGTAAAATTGATAAAAGCAACTATTGTTAATATTCAGATAACGTATATAATTCGAAAATATTTTCCTTCAAAATTTTTGGCTGATTTGAAAAATTTCTTAAAGCATGTGTAAAATTATACTTGTAAATACTAAAAAGGCTATGCATTATGAGAAATCCCAATCTCAGTCAAAATATTCGCGATTCTTAAAATAATATTGCGACTCGATGCAAAAAGATTCCGAGTCTAAATGCGCTGATATATTTCTCTAAAAAAAAAAATTTCTTTTTTGCTTAACGCAGAGCTTTTAATTTTTGTGACCAGTGGACAGTCAATCTTAAAATTGACCTTCAAATAATAGTTTTCGCTGTTATTTTCTCAACTTGCTAAAGACATTATGAACAATTAGTACAGATATTTACTGGTAAAATAACCTTCGAATATTAATTAAATAATGATAATTCTAAAAAAAAAATTATAATCTTTTAATCATAAATAATATTTTTTATTCATTGGAATTTTTAAAACAAAACAAAACTTCTCTTGACATTGTTATGTTTTAAAAACGGAAGCTAATTGCAAGTTTATTCACATAATAATTATTTAAGAAAAATGCAACAATAAAAGTGTCGGTAAAGCAAAACTTCGATTAAAATCCATCATTCACTTAAAATTATTACACACTTATAAAAAAAAAATTTGCATTCATACATGTTTATACTTCCTTGTGCTTGTATTTATGAAACAGACATTACAGCACCCACAATTCATATCTTTTTATCCTTTAATACATCATCTCCACTCTTATGTTGCACTACCAACAGCGATAACAAGGTAAAGTTTGGTACTACTCCAGAATGCATGAGACCAGAGATAGATAACAGACGATAGGTGGTTTTCTTAACAGAATACATCAATGTTATAATTGCATTCTTATTTCTTTGAACCTCAGTATTTAAGAGCTTCGGACTAGAACTGTAAAAGCGATTCAAGTTAATTGACATAGGACTTTACAATTATTTATTGCAATTTAATTTAATACGATGACTCACTTACCCTCTTTAAAAACTCTTCAGCGCACGTACGAGCTCTAGCATTCATCGAAAGCTTCATTTCACTGATTTCTCTATCAATTTCCTCCATAAAATGAATAACAAAGTCTACAATTTTGTGTTTATACATTTGTTCTGTGTGAATGTTTGTAATTAAAAAGCTAATATCATAACCCTATAAGAATGTATTAAATTAATTAGAAACTGTATTTGTATGCATATATATATATATATAATAAGCAAATGCAAAAAAACTATAATATAATTCTGATAAAAATAATTCTCTTAAAATCATTTGAAAATATTGACAATCATTTTGCAAAGTTTTCCACAAAGGAAACTAATGCAAAAAAAATTAGATATGTGAAATAATCGAATTGACACGTCGAGAAATAGAAATCATTCAAAATAGAAATCATAAATATGTAATATGGAACTATAATTCTCAGTTTCTAACAAAACTAAGAAAATTTATGCTCTTACAATAATGTACTCTGCATTCTATAACATTAATGTAAATAACATAAATTATGCTCTTAGAAATATTATATAAATAGCGCGTAATGTAAATATCTATTTTTATATTGAAAAAAGATTTCTATTACGTGAATTTTTAGTTCTGTTAATGTTAAATATTTAAATGACAAAACCTTATAATATATAATCTGATAAATCTACAACAAGCATAAGAAAGATCTTTCAAAGTTTCTGTATAATCTTTAGCGTGAAAATTTTATATTACATCAAACTTTATTAATCAGTAATATGAACACTAGCGAATGAAATTAATTACATCTCAAAATATTGATGGAATAAAACAAAAAACAAATTTAAGACTATAATAAATATTTGCATAAAGCACAATTATAATTAATGATTATATTGAAATTTATAATCTATTGATATGTTTAATTAACTACTAATCCTTAATCATTAAATTTATTTATACTCTACTTCAAGATAAATTTGTTAAAATTTTAAATAATGTCAAGAAGCAATTCATACCGTTATGGGTTTTCTCCTTAGAATCATGAAATTTTCTGCGCGCATGGTCATAAATCTTGTAAATTTATGACACAAAATTCTTTCTAGATCATCCACTTGCTTCACAGCTATACTTATTCTCGTACTATTTATACTAGACTCGATCAAAATTTTCTCATTGGCATTCCTACTAATTAAAATTGGTGTGAGAAGCAATTCTCTACTAGCACGCACTTCTACTTCTGGCTTGTTATGTTTTTCAACAATCTGAGATGAAAAATTTTCAAGACACATGGCAGCAGTCAATGTGCGTCTCACCGCTGTGAGATAAGGCTTCAACGAACTTGACTGAAATAAACAGAAATTATTATAATTAGTTAATTGTCGCAAAAAAAGAAAGAGGTATATATCCTACTCTAGTTAATCAATTAAAAACCCAATGGCATTTCATACATTTTTTACACTAAGCAACATAACGATTGAAACTTGGCTCTCTGGGTTAACAGTGTTCTTTAAAATTTTTTATAACTTTGTAAATAACGTAAAATACAAAACAATATCGTGCTTATAATAATTGCTTTTACGAATTCAAAAAAAAATCACATTTAACATTTCCATGCCGTAAAACTTGATTTAGGGCCAACTCTTTCACTAAACTCACAAGCAAATATTTCCAATACAATCATTTCAAATGCAATCGATCAAAGCCACTCTAAAAGTGTATAATAAACATTGGCGACGGCAACATTTCATACAATTCAAGAGCAACTAAACGAAAAGACAATCGCTCGCAAGTATTTAATACATGAGACTTTTGACGTTGAAGTGATCCAATTCATAACCTAAATGTCTTCACACCGCCTCACTGGCCACCAGCGAATCTCCGCTATGCTCACCATTTTCGCTGAACGTTGGCCGTGCAGCCGAGCCTCCCAAGGTCGTATTCTCTCCCGTGGCTAAGGCGAGAAGAAAAGCTAAATCGCAAGGATTCACCGATGACGTTCAGGTGCACGCAGGAAATGACACATCACGCGCCGCAAACAATTTTCATGACATGTACAGCAGCCTTCAGGGGCTGGGCCGTCCTCCTTCTTGCGCCCCTTTTGGCTTCGACTTTCCTTCGCCGCCGCGTTTCTTCTACATATATATATATATATGCATATGCCGACGGCACCGAGAGAGAGAGAGAGAGGGAGTATGCCGTATACGGCTACTCGCTTCTAATTCCAGAGTATGCGCGCTCGTGCGTGGAAGAGAGAGAGAAGCAGCTGTGTGCATGTGTGCGTGAGCGCAGAGGTTCGCGGGCGCATTGGTGTGTAGCCGAAATGGCAAAATTGAATTGGAAAAGGAAGAAACTCGGGCGATCGTGGTCGCGCATGCGCCCTGGCGGCAAATTACAAAATCATTCGATTTCCCGGTAATTTATATAACTGACTTTGTGGGAAACGCGTGAGAAACTAATGAAAGGCAAAACGAGATTTAGTTGTCAATTCTTAAGACTCTACAGCATTTGCGGCCTTTTTTCTAATCGAGTGTTTTTAATGTTTTGATTCGAGTTGAAAAGATTGAAAAGATTGAAATACTTCTTGGACAACGGGTAAGTATTATTATGTGTTTTTCAAATGCATGCTCGATACTTTAAAATTATTTAAATAATAATTTGACTGTGCACACCTAATGCTATGCAAACTGTACTGTGTACTAATATTAGACAAATAACACTTAAAATATCTATAATCATACTTAACATTTAAATTACATTTTCATGCCTTAATTATGAAACGAAAAAAAATTATTATTTATCTTTTATTTATTATATCATAAATTATTATATCTTTCATTCCACTTAAAAGCCCTATTTCTTTCAATAATCATACATCGTCAAATCACAATAAACATTTCGTTCTTTACGTCGACAAATATTTGAGTCATGAACATTCAAACATTTATAATTTATTATTTATATAACATTCAAACATTTATATAACAAATAGAAATTACATATACTGCACAGAAACACAATCAAAAAAAGTTTCAATGGGATTTAAAAAAATGTTTAAAAATAAACTGTCATTTTTTTATTTATACTTTATTACGACTTACAAAATGTAAATACTTGATCGTTTTACTATGTATATGAATATATAAAAGTTCCATAAATACATCGTTATTCATCACAATTAGTATTAAAATCTAAACATTCGTGTTTTCTATACTTAATTTTTTTTACATATTAATAATAATAATAATAATAATAATAATAATAATAATAATAATAATAATAACAATAGAAATAATAATACAATAATTTATAAATAGTAAGTGTTGGTGTAACTGCATTTCATATATGTTTAAAAATCACAATTGTTGTTTTACAGTAAAAAATGATAAAAATGGCTGTTCAGCTTCAAATTAACATCAGTAATATAAATTCTATAGTGTGATAAAACAGTCTTGAAAGAAGTGACGTGTAAAATGTTTGGCACTGGTGTATTCCAATATGCGTCAGTGATAATTTCCTGGTATTTTTTCGAAAAAAAATCCATTAAAACATTCTAAAGATTTATTTATCATACACCATTTAAATAAATCATATTTTAGGCACTGACGGTGGTTAATAAAAAATCTTGCCCCAATAAGGCTAAAGATCACATGTTTACGTAATTGACACAAGTTTGATATTGACTTGTGATTTAACAACTTTAAATATTGTTTCTGATAAATAATTAATATTCATTAAACTCAATAACATGATTAGATAAGGTCGATGTAAAAAAAACTTTGCTATGTGATGCTTTCTTTATACATAAAATTAAAAATTAAAATGTTTATAATTGCTAATAATTATTTTTTACATTATTCTAAAATACCAATAAAAACTTTACACACATATAGGTAGTACGGATATAAAAGTTAAGAATATACTACCGGTTCATATTATTATTTAAAATAACAATGTATAGTAATTACACTAAAGTATAACAATAATTTTTTCGGTTAATTGTTAATAGTAAAATAAAAATAATATTAAAATGTATATAGAGAATTGATTTTCAAATCACAAAATTAAATCAATCGCTTTTACTTATATCTTCTTAAAAATTTATTTTATTCCTGTTTTATTAAAAATTTCATTTCATTTAGTTTTCTATTCAGAATACTTCCAAAGTTGATCATTTTATTTTAAATAATTGAAAGCAATACTTTTAATAATATATATTGTGTGAATTGAACGGGAAAATGATATTCCTATTTATCTCAATTTTAAACATTAAACTGGTTGGTAATTCAATAATTCTACTTAAAAACACTATAAAATTGTTCTGGAATGCTTAATATCGTTTCTGTCTTCCAACAATTGATATTAAAAGATAAAATTTAATGTGTACAATGTTAATATGCAATTAAATCTGTTAAATCTCCTGCTAAAGATTTTTACAAATTCATCCACTATTTACTAGCGTGGCACTCTTTTTAGAATTCATTTGAATAATCATTTGTATTGGTATGTTTATATAATTATCTGGGTTTAAAATATCTTTGAATTAATAGAATTAAGATAAGTTAATCCTCCGATAATTATTATTTATATATATAAAAATATAAAATGTTTTATGTTTGAATAACAACTATTCAAATAAATTTCAAAACTTAAAATAATAGAAAACTTGAGATATCACTTAGTTATATAAAAATCTTATATAAATATTAAGCCTCATTGTACATTGTCGTTGTGATTAGTCTATATCAATAAATTACACAATTAAAGTTCCTTATTTCACAAAGCGTTACCAAAAATTTTATTGAGATTTTATCAAATTCATTTCAATTGAATTTTAAATTTTATGTCTGCATAAAGATTATGTTTTTAATAATCGATATAGATTTTAAATTATTTTATAAAAATTTATGCATGTTATTTGGTAATAGAGAAATTCGCAAAATTTAATATTAAAGTAAATGTTACTAATATTACTGAATAAAAAATTTTTTAAAATGTGAAAGATTTTATTCAATCTCGTTAGGTAGAACGAATTTCCAATTCATTGCAATAATCATAGATTGGAACTTCTGGCGGTGGCGGGGGTTCGCGAGGTAAGCAGCTTCGTGTTATAACTACAGCAAGAAGTGTAACAGTCGAAGCTCCAGCTATGTGCCAAGAAAATGTTAAAGCTATCTTTTCTAAGGTTAAAGGTTCGTTACGAAACACTCGTACCATATGCGCAATCCACCCTCCGTGTAATAATGTTGTAGCCCCTCTCAATAACTTAACTTCAGGCCAAACCAATTCTAATGTTACAGCAATACTTGTCAGCCACACAATTGCTGCCAAAATCATATTAACCACAGGACTTTCACTAACGCTAGCCCAAACAAACAAAAATCCCTCGATAAAGAAGCTCTGTGCTAAAGCCATTTTTGATAAACCATTGCTAATATTGTGAGGAAAATAAAAATGAAGGACATCTACAAGCCCAGAAAAAGCAAAGAAAAGATAAATAGTAGCATGTACAACTTTGGGCGAAACAATTCCAGAATTTGGTAAGCCACCAGTTAATGTTCCAGCTAAACCAATGGCAGTTGCAATTAATTTTAGACTTCCTTCAATAGGATGATTATGTAGCATCTTCAGGCATGTTTTACGAAATCGAAGCATTGCACCCAGCTTTGGATTTTCCCGGTGTTGACGAGACTTTGGGTTGACGTACCATAATTTCGCATATTCGCAACACCATTTAATACCAAAAGCATAAAAAATACAGCCAGTTAGTAGGTATGGCAACTGATTTTCTCCTCCAGCCATTTTGATGCCTGTAATGAATCATAAATGAAATATCTTTTACAAGTATAACTCTTCATAAATGATTAATGCAATATTTGCACATATTGAACATGATGATGGCTATTGTGCAGCAATGAAAGACCAATGCAACATTTATAAATAAATAATATATAAGTTAAATGTAATTTACAATCCTTTCAGGCAATAATTTCATGGGCAAAAACTATTTACCTTATATTCATATCAATATACAAGCGATTAAGCTTCATGCTATAAATAACGTAGGTATTTCGAATAATGACTAACAAAGCGAAAGTTACTTTAAGCAGAAATTTTTTAACTCATACTCCTAAATATCATATTTTTAAAAACTTACTTGCTCCAAAAACTGGCCGCAGGCATAACTCAACTACAAATTAATTATGATGTTAAGTAGTGACTGTATAGTGAACAAATTACACTGTCTGTCCTCCAGAATAAAACTCGCGTTTCCGCTTCGTATTTGGGATTCGGGAATTAAGGAAGAGAAACGACATAACCTTTGGTAAAACTGAAACATTCCTACTATCCTTTAACCGATAATAAAGAAAATCGTTACCATTTTCGAGTTTTATGATAGATGGAACCGCTAAACGTCATTTTTCAATTTTTCAATTTGCTGCTTATTTATAAGATCCTTTATCTTATGCAATTTCATGTCCTTAATATTCTTGCCTCTTTTATATTACAATGACAATATCGAATAGGAATTTATATTAAAATAAGGGATTTTCTTATTGTAACATGTGCGCGAATCTAACACATTTTTACGTAATAAATATTATTTTATATACATTTGAACTGAATAATTATTTGAAAATTGCAATTAACAACAAATTCTATATTAGAATTCGTTAATATTACATTTATAATTAACATACGTTAATGTCAAATAACATTTAATTATTGTTTTTCAAGTATGCATTAAACTTACGTGGAAATAGATTTTTTAAAATAAAATAATTAGACTCGTGACAATATATTGACTAACTATATAAATAATTATAAAACAAATATACTATACATAATATTATAATAAATTTTAAGTATAATTACGAAGATTAAAAATTTTAGATAACCTTAAAGATTAATTTAATATATCAAAAAATATCAAGCAAGCCATGTTTTACATTTTCTCAAAAAGATTTCCGATAAATAAAATTGCAAATACTTAAATTATTTAACGTTGCAAAGTTCTCAATGAAAATGAAATTGCAAATAAATTATCTGAGAATAAATATTTATTATGTGTAAAGTATGAAAAATCTCTTTAATTTATTCAGATTAAGTATTTAGTTGTTCAAAGGAGGAAAAATTACCATATAATTGATAGATTGCTTATGTATTTTAAAAGGAAACTGTAGAAATATTTCTTAGAAGCTCGTTTTGAAAGGTAATAAGGTAATGATCCAATAAGCTAAAACACTCTGCTTATGCTTGAACCATGCATTTTCAAAATTTCGACTTTTAAATTTAAAATTTCGAAAAAAAAAAAATTCCTTATGCATCGCTTGTATTAAAATACTATTACCATAATTTAAGTAAAATGCTAATTAATATTCGAAAATTCAAGACCTTAAGACCTAATTGCTGTCTTCTCATAACAACGTGTGTACATTTTCGTTTAAGGGGGAAAGAATCAAAATGCATAAATACATCTACGAACGATTTACGAACTTTCAAGCAAATATATAAACAAATTATCTCAAATTTCACAATAACTATATTTAAACAAGAATAATAATTGAAGGAGATGGTAATCGGGCAGAGGTGCGTGACTTCAACTATAAGTTATAGGATGTCCTGATGAAGGTAACTTAGATTGATAGTGTAGAATGAAGTTGTTGTAAATTCTTTGTTAAACAGAGCGAAACAGATAAGAAAAATCTTTTAAGAGTTTGTATATCCACGGTTAATAAATGCAAATGTAAATAGAGAATAAATTAATTTACTGTTACTTTTTCCTATTACTTTTTATGCAAGGAATACTAGTTTGTTAAGAAAAAGTTTGTAATTTTTTAGTGAGTGGCTGAGATGGAAATTAATTCTAGAGCACACAGAGTCATACGTTTGGCAATTGCCAAGTTTCAAACTGATAAAACACATAAAGTCGGATGCCTAGAAAAGGAATTTATTGAAAAAATTTATAAAACTTCTTGACATTAAAATAAAGATTGTGGTATCTGTAATTATTATGAGAAATGATTTTATTTACAACATACATACACTACAGGAGGTTTCAGGCATATACCGATTTTTTTAAATTAACATTTCTAAAAAAAATTTCAACGTTCGTGTGCATAGAGGAGGGACGTCAATCAATGCTTTTACGCATTTATGAATGCATGAATATTTACTTAATTATAATTTAATTGTACACATTATTATAATGATTATACATGCCTATGAATATTTATATGCATGTCTTCTTTTATAAGATTCTTAATATATGTACTTACACATTAATTATACAACTACAATATAAATGTAACAGCGATGAAAATTTTTAACCAATTCTTTTCATAGCACGGATTATATTGTTTAAGTAGTGACTATATAAGCTATAATATTTTCAAAATCATAAAATATTAGTAAATTATTTACTTAAAATTTAGAGCACTGGGTTAAATAACTAATTTATATGTACATTACCGTCTATATTTTATTTATTCAAATCAATAAACTCGTAATAAATTATAATTTACATTTATTAATACTATTTACTTTATTTTATTTTTTTATATAAAATACGTATTTATAATTAACGAAGAGAATTCAAAATATACATATAATATAGGTCTAATAAAGGAATAAAATGGAATTTTTTAGATCTATTATACATCTATTTTCACTTTTATAAATACGGTCTTTAAATATTTTTTGTCAATCCACGTATGTATACATAATTTTGCGTAATTTTTTCCATCAATTTCTTAAGAAGTATTTGTAGAACTTCGTATTTTTTTTTCGTTTTCATATAATATAGTAAGGAAAAAATGGAAACATAAAAGAATTATGATAGGATAAAATATATATTATTCCAAGTATTATAATTTAAACAATAGTTAAATAAATAAAATTATATTTAAGTATTAAAATATACTTCTTTAAGATGTTTATTTTCATTTACTAATATACACATTATTAAATTATCTACCATTTATTACAGCATTGTAAGATATGTAATGTAAACAGTTGAAATTTGATATATACTTGTATATCACTTGTGTGTGTATATATATATATGTATATATATATATATATTTTAAAAGGTCTTATTGACTATTTTATGTAGGTTTCTGAAAAAGCTACAAAATACGATCATTTACTTATATAAAAGTGAGTGTATTTTCAAGAATTATTTTTCTCATTTTAGACATTTATTTACAATATCACGAATAAAAACTACATTGTGCGTGCTAAATACAATATTTGTATATGCAATTAAAATGAAGAATCAGATATTAAATATAAATTAAAACATACTTATATATATTGTTATTAAATTCATTATATTATATTGTGTAATAGCATGACATACTTTGTATTATGTATAAAAATGAAAATATTAGAGGAACTACTATCTTTTTAATTTTAAAAACGATTTCTAAAATCTAGGGAAGTTACAACGTGTGATTGTTTGATTGTTCCTCTATCAAGATTGAAATAAGTTTAACAAATGAATATAATTGAATGTAATCGAGCAAAATTTACGTATTACGCTGTTCTTACATAATTCATAGAGAAATATTTACACGAATAATTGTGAATTTAATTCACATATAAACATGTGCCTTAAGTCACGCATATTTTAATGACAATAATAATACTATTGTTTTAAAACAATGCTTATCAAACCTGTTTCCAACAGATTTATACTTGAACACAAGATATTTTTTTCAAAGATAACGAGTAATCTTTCAATTAAAAGTTAATTATACTTTCAAAAAAAAAAA
>JAPYYT010000938.1:0-34614 GCA_030522565.1 Ceratosolen corneri
AAAAAAAAAAAGAATTATTCCTACAGAAATCTTTCATTACGAATCAGTTTTTTTTATAAACCTACAGATTCTCAAATATACTTGAGAAATTTCTTTTAATAAGATTTAATTAATGGGCAATATTTAAAAGTTAATTATATTATTTGAGATTATATTACCAATAGATGGATATACATTTAATGATTTCTATTTACCATTTAAAAAATATTTTTTTATATAAAACTTCTAAATTTTATTGTTTATTAGTTTCATTAATGTAGCATTGAAATAGAAACTGCATACACTGCTATATTTATCTCAACATTTAATAATATTTTTAAAATAAACATATTTAAATATAAATGATGTTGGAATATCTTGGTCACGAAATTATTTGCTTATACAAAGATTCAAGAACAAAATACGAAGTTACGAAATATAATTCAGTTGAACTGTCGTGCAAACGTTAAATTGCATATCTTTCAATAACAAGTAATTTACCTTTAAATATACGACATTTCGTTGTATTAGAAATGTTATACAGTTTTTTTTTCTATTGGTCCTTAAGTTATTTAAACACTATGTATGTAAATTCTTAAATGACACTTTATGTTTAATGTTAAAAGGATATTGAAAGGAGAAGAAGACGAGGTGATGAAAATTTTTCAAATAAGAGGAAATTGAATACTTTTGCTTGAGAACTAAATCCTCGTATAAATAAATACGATAGAATGTGCGAAACAAGATGCATTGCCTATAGCATTTCTGAATTACTGTCGACATAAACGTAATTATTGTATGTATTGATATTGTAATTTTTGACTTTTATGCCTAAAGAATCTAATGGTGCAAGTATGTAAAAATGATGCTCAACATGGCCAATAATAATGCATTTTATTCATATTACTCGTACATATATATGTATATAGACTCTTTATAAAAGCGGCGTGTGTAACAGTTTAATTTGGGCATAAATCAGTTGCAATAAATCGAAATTAAGCCGGCCGATTATTAATGTTTGCTCGAATTTCATTGTCCTCGTTGTAGCGCATACACTGCGCCCCGGCAGCCAGCAAAACGCAGCTGAAAAACAACAGTGACAATAGTTTTACGTCGACGCAGCAATAACGCCGATCGCCCAGTGATCGATGCCCCGAAGATGCGCGCAGGACACTTATAGGTGTGGCGCATGCCACAAACTCATTGAAGTAAAAGACCGCCGCGGAATAAGCTTTAAAGGGAATGTCGCGCGGCATCGTGAGAGAGGAGGAATTGGCCAGCACTTGGCAGATTTCACGCGCGCGGCAAAGCCCGAAGCGCCCGGGAGTTCGAAACCGGCGAGTCCGCGGCTCGGCGCCCGATTGGCCGGCTCCGGTCGCCACTCGGCCCCCCATTGGCCCACGCTCCCACATCGGCTCCGCCGCTCCACGGCGAAGCCAAGTGTCGAACCGAGCCGGGGGCACTCCAGTCGAGCTCCGGCGCATTCATTCACGGCCCGCAACTCCGAGAGCGCGAGACGCGAGGTGTACGACGCATCGCACAAGATGTGACGGACGTCAGCGTGTTTGCCCCGTTCTTTCTTTCCCGTGGCGTCATTGCCATGAGGCGTGACTTTGGTGCGCCGGTGTGAACTTGACAGTGCCTACGTGTTACAGTGCTTTACTTGTGTCGAGCTGTTGGTTCATCTTTTGTTTTCATCGAGGCGACTCGGAGGTGCTCCTCCCTCCCTCCCTCCCGCCCTCTCTCTCCCCACCGACCTACCTACCTACCTACCTACCTATCTACCTACCTACCCACCTAACTACCTACCTACCCAACTACCCAACTACCTACCTCCCACCCTTCGCCACCCACTCTCTCTTCTCCGTCGCTAATTCTTCTGGGTCTTTTTCACCTTCTTCATTGGGCGCGGAGTGCGGCGATGCTGATCTGATATATGGTGAGTGCTCGAACCTGTGGATTAGCCCCGCGTAGATTCGTTGTGGAACGAAATGTCGTGAAAGTCGTTAGAAATGATTCGCTCCGGCAGCATTTGTAAGCGTGTCGACATCTGCGCCCCTGCAAGCACCTTTGCTCTTAATGTCCTTGTGATTTTTGCTTCAAATGCACAATCCTCCCCATTCCATTATAGCGAATGCGAACTGGCTTGGGCCTTCTTTCTTGCCGCCCTCAGAGGGCCTCGGATATTATTACTAACTTTACGTAAGCTTGGAAGAAAGCGTTGGCTTCTAAAACAACGCGCACTTGACGCATTAATGAGCTGCTTGGCTCAATAGATTCTTAACTTGAGAGCCTGCAAAGCTGTTAAAAGCTACAAGTAGCGATCGGTCGGAGTAAGTAAATAAATTTACTTGTCTTTTTGAGGAAGAATTGTGAACACAATACGCTTCCTTTCTAACGTACATCCCCAAGCGCAAACTTTAAATGATTTATTTGCTTGTCTATAATTACACATAATTGTATATAATTATACGCAATTCTCATATTTATCAAAATTACGAAGATCTTGGAAAATTAGTCGGGCATACTTGATATTTAGAGAAATACTTTTAGACTCGTATCGAATATTAATTCATAAAGAACTCCGCGCACTCGTACATATATACATATATATATATTTTTTATATTATTAAAACTGAAAGACAAAAGGTTAAAAGAAATCTTATGAAATCGACATTTAACAAATTTACAAATGCTTTTGGAATAATCATTCTGTGATTTTTCGGAAAGTAAACACTTTGATAGAACTTTCGAAATGCCACAGTTCACTTAAGTAATGGTATTAAATACATTTGAATTGTATAATAATCTCGCAATAAATTGATAAACTTTTCTCTTTACGCAATTCAAACGAATCTACGTTTGGTGGTTAATCCTTTCCTTTACAAAACAACTTATGACTTTAGAAATAGCAAAGACTTATTAACGGTTAATATAAAATATTCTACAACTTTTATGGTCTCTTTGCGCATATATTACATTATATAATATAATAAATTTTATGCTTCTATTACCATAAGAATGTATTAGATATAGATCGTTTTATGTTCTAATGTAATTAGCCAAGTAATTAATAAATACATTGCCAATTATATCCCGATAAAAAAGCTTTGCATTTCAAAGTGATGAATTTAAATCGTCTTCTCTTATTTTAAATCCACTTTTTCTTTTATTTCTTAGCTCTAAGTTATTAATGTATACGATAAATAGCAAAAGATGGCTCGCAATTTCACAATTAGAGTATAATAAGGGAATCATTTACGTAATAATTAGTTTACTCGTCAGTACTCCAAGTATATGATGTACTGTACAAACAGATTCGAGGCACAAACATTCGTTTAAAAACGGCTCCTTACATTCAATCTTTCATCATCGAATGTGAAAAATAAGATAATAGCTCAGTGCCGAAAGAAATGTGCGAAATCAATGCATAATTTATAGAGTAAAGATGCATCACTTTGACAAGCGCTAAAAACTTTTCAATTTATATAGAATTGCTTTAGAAACTCGATGTACCAAGTGTACACTTAGTAGTAGTGCCGTACGCACAAAGCCCTAATCACCAGTAAAACGGAATTTCGAATTTAGAATAGGTTGTCCAATTTTTGGAATTATTTGGACAATTAAAAGCAAGAGGTCGCGCAAAAATCCGTGAAATAACTTGCGAAGCATTTAACCAGGAATGGCCAAACAAATCCATTGCTACTCCAGAGCACAACTTAGTACATACAAATTGCCAGCTAACCTCCACATCCCTGTCGGTAATTGAGTTTGACTGTTATTCCTTCGAAAGTCGCATTATCCACCCGACCACCGCACAATTTTCTGCCCATTCCCGCAAAAATTTCATCCACACGTACCTTACGGACGCTCGCGCGCAAAACGAGCGCGCGTTTCTATCTTTCATAGCCGCAAAAACAAGGCTGAAGCTCCTCTCTCTCTCTCTCTCTCGGGCTTGGGGTTACCTTGTTCATCTTCGAGCGCCTCTCCACAGTCTATCATAATTTCACATAAAATGCTTTCTTGCTGCGGGATTTTTCACTGACGAACGAGCGGCAGCGAACGCGGCAAAAAAGCCGAGGAAGGAGGAGGAGGAGGAGGGGGAGGAGGAGTGGATGAGTGGGCGAGGAAAATGTCGGTATGGCGTGCGTTTGGTTACTCTCCACCGCGTGCACCGCACTTGTCTAATTATCGTTTTATGCTCGCGTATTCAGATAAAAAGTGATTTTTATAATATCGCGATGATGCTCGGTCTCCCCGCTCCACCTCCTCCTCCTCCTCCTCCTCCCTCGGGCCGCTCCTGGCTGAGGAACGAATTGTAAAAATAGTGGAGGAGAGTCGTGAAAGCAAAGATGTTGATGACTCAATGAATTCGAAATGTACATAAAACCCGATGCGAGGCTTTTTTACTTTCGTTTTCATCTACCTACGCACCTACTAACTAATAAAAAAGATATTAAACCACCCTCCTATTGCATGAAAATTAATCGCTAAAAAGGACTTTATAATAAATGAAATTGTACTTTAGGACTCGTTTTCTTTAGAGATAAATACAGTTCCGTATGAACTGATTCTTATTCCGTGGGGAGCGGAAATCCTTTACGCTCTCAATTTAAGAGGAATTCCCTTCCCAGTCGAACAACACTCACACAACACACGGATGCCAATTTAATTATATTAGCATATTAATGCCAACTCAATTAAATATATTTAAAGCTAATGGAAATATATCTAATAGAAATTGTAATTTCAATATCCGACGTACTTCCCGTCCATTTAATAAAGTGGAGATAATTTTCTATGCAACGTTGCATTCCCGTATTAATCTTTAGAAATTTTCAATTTCTTGAATCGACAGGAACGATCTTTAATCTATATCATTAGCATTTTTGACATTTTCAAGGCTTTTGAGACAATACCTTTTCATAAAATCACCAAGTTACGCAAATTAATTAACAATAGTACAGAATTGAAATGCCCAACTAATGTATTACTTATATAATAGCTACTTGTCTTTTATTTATGAACTCTTACTTCTTTAATAGTGTTTATAAAGTTATTACCAATGCAATAGATTATTTGGTATCATAAAATATATCATTAAAGTAGATATTCTTACGGAACTAGATTTTCCTTGATAAATATCCTTATTGCCAATAATTGGAAAATCAATTGAGATAATTTGGTATAATATTATGATGCAATAATTACATAAATCACGATTCTAAGTGCACCGATTGCATATGGATGAACAATTTATACTCAACGGAAATGAGGAAAAGTTACGAATAATAGAATTGAAGAACTCATTTACAATAATGTGATAATTTATTTGTTACCAAATGAAAAATCGTTCGTCACATATTTACAACCAATGTATTACAATATTAAACGTAAAGAATTTAAGGACATAAAATTTTTTAAATAAATTTTAAATATAAAGTGCAATCTTAAGATGCAGATTAAAGCCACTGTTAATATAATTCTTTGAAGATGTTTGGTATTTTAAAATTAAAATAAAATTTCACACTTCTACCTTGAATATTTACATTAATAATAATAATTTTAATGGAGTAACTGTTGAAATTACTTATCGAAAGAAAAGCGATAAGCGACAAACGATCGCCAAGAAAGAAAAATAAAAAATAAAACGTATCTACATTTGTGTTCGGGAATTAAGCCGGAGAAAACACTCTCCCAGGTGGCGGGAGGGAGAGGCGGATAGTGGAGATAGAGAGATAGCAGGGTAGAATGAGACAGAGGCGAAGGTGGCGCGGGTAATGCTGTAAAATGGTGTTCGATTCATGTCTGAATGTCAAGATAGTTCGAGATTTGTAATTCTAAATTAAAACAGCATTACAATTATACCACAACGTCTAATGACAACATTATATTTCAATACGTTAAAATAAACACCATTTTACAGCATTACCCACCCCAACTTGCCTCTGTCTCATTCTACCCTACTATCTCTCTTTCTCCACTATCCGCCTCTCCCTCCCACCAACCACCTGGGAGAGTATTTTCTCGGGCTTAATTCCCGAACATTTGGATTGTTTCCTCTCTAATAGCACCCAGATGCCGCTTTGCTTTCTCTATAAAGGCATCCAATTTGGCAGTGGATCGAAAATCAAGTGATGAAAAGTAAGCAAACCATGCTGAACCGTTGGTAATCGTAGGCTCTTCCCCGGCCTCTTGTTCAGAATCATCCAATCCTGGTGCACGAGAGCCTTCTAGACCAAAAGCTTTAGATAACTCAAAGCTGTGTGAGAATGCATAAACTATGAACATAGCATTTTGAATATTATTGGCAATATTACAATCTGTTAAAAATCTAGCATTCTTGGACCTTGTAGAACCCAACGAAGTTCCTACAGAATGTAACACAAAGTATGTGTGGGGATTCTTCACTACAGAATAGTTTGTCTTTGTTACCAACTGGAAATCTGACTGATACGGAAAGTATGAGTCTGGCTGGATTATTTCTTCCTCCTCTTTCATCGTGGCTATGATTTCTTGGGCCAACTTTCCTGTATACATCCAATCTAGGAAATCACTTTCCTTCTTAAAGCTCATCAGGGAACAGGCGTAACCAATTGATAGCAATGCTGCGCAGTCTTTAAACCTTGATCGTAGTGTGCATGTTCTAAAGTTCGCCGACGGGGAGTTGGGAGATTTGTACGAGAACATGTCATTAGCTGCAATCATCTTCATATGATCTACATCTGACACCCATGAGTCATAGACTAACTCTGGTTGGAACGCCACCAGTGGACACTCGTTAAGCCTCATCATGTCTATGACTCTTTTCTGCAAAACCTCCTTGTATTCCATCACGGGGAGGTTAGTTAACCTGGCTGGTGCTAGAAGCATCCACGCCATCCATTTCAGGTCTTGACCGCCGCAGTCTTGACCGCCGCAGCCATCTAAAGGTTCGAAATCTAGTTGAACATCCAGTAAATCCCAGGGGGTGATTACATCCTTGTCTTTCCCTATAGTAACACCATAACTTCTCCAATCCCCTACTAAAGAAGCAGTTTCTCCACTAAAATATATATGTATAGAAAATATTTAACTATCTGGATGCTTAATGCTCCTCCATTAAAGCCCTTCTTAACTATTCCTGCTATCGTGTTTTCGTCAATGTTCCCTGTTCTTATGATCACCCTCGGCTTTCGCTCTTTATTTAATGAAAACCACTCTTAGGGATAGTGGGAAGGTGCTTCCACAGTTAGCACCACCGACTTGCATCGCTTGGATGTCTCATATAGCACGTAGTGGATTTGGACTCATTGACACACTTTGTAAACATATTTTAGTAGAGAAACTGCTTGTTGCTCGTTGCTCTTTGGGGACATCCGGCAAACATAAATATAAAAAACATTCAATATTATATCCATTCGGTTCTCGAACAATTTGCAATGGATAAAAGTAAACAAATACTTTCCAATTCGTTATTATAGATATTGAACAAAAATTGCTGACTTGCAATTTATCTCACTTAAATAAATTTGCATCTGTAGCTGACGCAAAAACACATTCCCTTTTTTATTCAAGTTTCCTCCGGAAACCTGCAGCTGTGTAAGTAATATAGATCGAAAGCCGTAGCTTTGATTGATGATTAGAGATTTCGATCCCGCGCGTGTACATAGTGAAAGTATGCGTCCCCATATATACATATATATATATATATATAAATATAAATATATAGTCACCGTGTCGTCGTATGCTTGTGTTGGGGCAGTGCAATGTGCGTATACCACATAGTGCGTTTTATAATGTATCTATCGACAGCAATCAAAGCAAGTGATATATGATATTAGAATGACGAAATCGAATATCGTAATTTTGATGGTGTGGTCTATAAAAGCAGAGCTTGTTTCCTTTGCCTTTTTTTCATTTTCATTTTTTTGCTCTTTTGTATTTGCTTGTGTCATGATGAAACGTTGCGTTAATGTGCTACTGTATTTTCTAAGATAGTTTCTTATGTGTTGCTTAAGTAGGTGATTTATGTATAATTGTGGCATTACTTTTAAGGTTCGGAGTGGATATTTTTCGCCATTTCAAGCTTGCATTTGAAAATAAAACCACTCGTTAGCATCTGGTGTGCATATGTATTTAAATAAATATTTGTAAAAGTATATGCCTTTAATTATATAGATTCGGCCTTTTATAGCGCTCTCCCATCTCTATAATTAAATGCTGCGAAATACTTTAATAAATCTCTCAATAATTAAGTACTACATCGTAATAAAAGAGTTGAAAAATAAAGTAAGTACAAAGTAATGGGAAATGTAAACTAGAATTTTACGTTATAGGACGATAATGTAGGATCTGCGTTTCGTAAGAATCTAAATTTTTTTCATTCGATAAACCTGACCGGTGAATCAAGCATTAAAAATTGCTTAAATGCGACTCAGTAGAGCGGGCAGTTATTATTGATATTTTTGTATAAATTGCCATTAATACCATATCTTCGATAATTAAAGTACTTTAGATGCTTGAAGATTGAATGTACATAGAATGCAATCAGATAATTTGTCATTCGAGATAATAAATTACACTTGATGTAATGATCAAAAGTATTTTCTTCATTTAGATCGATGATTTCTTTCTCGTCACAAAGAAGTATTCGGCTCCACTTAAACCGTCGCAATTATTAATTCACTATTGCGCGCAAAAGATAAGCTTCTTCGAGCTGCATATACGTTGGTCCGCAGTCATATATAATAAATATGTGTGCAGCCCAAGAAAATCCAATCGAGCAAAGCTCACAAGCAGCTGTCCCCGTCACTCAGAATAAATAGAAATTCAACAGGTTGACCGGCGATTCAATCTTGTGCAGCGGAGAACAAAGGGTGCAAAAATGACGAACCGTTTTGCGAAAATCAGGGCCACGCTTCCATTTAACAGCCCGCCCCCCCCCGGCATAATTTGAAGGCCATTAGTTTTCAATATGGAAATCTCGTCAAAGGCCTAAAATCGCCAGCGCACGTCGGCATCCTCGAAAGAGACGAGAACACGTAAGGAGAAATAAAAAGGCGGCGAACAATGAAAAATAAACGACGGGAGATCTACAATTTTTGCAATTCAAGTCGCCATGTTATTACGTGCACAAAGGAGCATGTACTCTTTACCTTAATGCACTGTTGAATTTTAAGTAGACGACTCTGTATGTATGCATGCGCGCGCGCAAAAATACATATCTCCGTCCTCTCTCTCTCTCTCTCCTCGAGCTCCTCTCTTGTCGTCATTTATCTAATGATTATAATTATATGGGAATTTCTTTATTTATTACATTTCGTCTTTCTGCGACAAAATATATATATTGCTGCAGGAGTATGATGGTTTGGCCCTTGTCGCGTATTAAAATACGCTGGGATATGGGAAATTGCAGCTGCCGTTTCTCTTTGCGACTCCGAATAATTAGGCTTCGATATGTACATAAAGTTAATACGCTCACTTTATTCACGTACTTTACGCACTATCCAAGCGCGCTTAATGCTCTCCTTCTTTTTTAAATTACAAGCCCTTGCCGTATTTCACAATTAAGCACTTGTTTACTGGTATTTTGTCACAGTGAATTGAGTATGCGAGAAAGTAGCTCCAACAACAATGCAAACAATCTGCAAAATGCAAATACCATTATATATAATTTATATATAACCATTACATAATAATTTCTCGTCGAGTATTTTAAAAGATTTTTCAAACTCTTTTCCGAAATTTCATATTTCACTGTCACATCTCTTTCCCATGAGAAATATTATGCATCACTTGCATACATTCGCGTCCTTACTTGTAGCGCATTTTTTCGGACAATTTATATAAAATAATATTATCGCAAAATCCAACCACATTAATTACTCGGCAAAATTATCTATTGAGCGTAATTCTATGTATACGCTGTAGATGCAATTATTACTTAAATAGAAGAGCAAAAGAATATCTTATTCATTAAGAATTATGTTGAAAGCGTACTTCAAATATGTCCTAATCGTTATCAAATCGCCATTATTTGACAGTCATTAATATCAATTCGGTCGTGAAACTTTATTTCTTACTTGTTTCATAATTTCTCATTAATAATCTCAAATGAATAATGTATCAGCTTGTCAATTTGGCATAAAAATATCATTGTATGATTGATAATATATGATTAATATAATATTTTATAAAAATATTTTTATAAAGCAAAAAAAAAACCTGCGCGTGCTTTGCTTTTATTCATAATCGACTTATATTTGCGTACAAACTACATACAAATAAAATTTATTTACACACAAGCTATACTCCGTGCTTTATAATATAGTTTCTTTGAATACTAACGACGAGTTATTATTTATTTTTTACGCACATTCTTCCAAATACCATTGATAACAAGCAGTATAAATGGACATTCGCAAAACAAGATAAATAGGCACTCGAAGAAAGCTATTTTCCACTCTAAAATTTATTATTCAACTAAAAAACCATAAATTTCGCATTGTTCTCTATAAACATAAATTTTGCTTGCTAATTCGGTATGCGCCTTTTCTTCTCACAACATTGAGCATACAATTAATTATATATTCGTAAAAGTCATTGCTCCATTAAAGAAAATAATTGCTCGACGTACTGTCGATGGATTTTTATTACTTAAAGGCAGGAAATAAAAGTATAACGATGCACACACGCTCGAATATATGACAGAATAATGTATAAGGGAGGAGTTGGAAATTGAAATTGAAAATGAAATGAAGCAATTGAAAACTATTATCCGTGAGAAAAATATTTCAAATGAAAGATATCAATTAAATTATTGAGTTGATTTTGCGTTTAAATACTGTGTAGATGATAATTATATATTCAATTCTTAAATCAAAATGTATTAAAACTGAGGCGATCTCCTGCAATTTTATGTGATGTGCATACGCCGTTCGAAAACCACAGAGATGAATTACGAAATAACGACATCCATCGGGTAATTGATTCAAAGCTCTTTACGAGTTACTAAATTATTTTTTATTAAGCATCAAGTTCACAGACAATGAAGCTAAATTACGTTTGTATATTTGCTGTTAATTGTTCTGTTAATGCAGAGATAATTACTTCAAAGTGCATTAATTTAGATTCGCCTTAAAAACATCATTTATTCTTACCTCTAAAACTTTATTAATATTTTAGAAAGTTGATACAGTTGACAACGAAAGATAAGATTAAGCGTACTTTTTAATTAAAAATCATTTTAATAATTACCACCAGGTTTTACCAGCTAGCTTTAAATTCCAGATAATAGTGATACAATTATGTAAAATGTTACAATAATTACAGTATAAAGAGCGAGTATATGATAATTCGAGAAAAGGTGCTTTTTAAATATACCTTGTTCCAGACAAGTAAAAGGCTATTTAATCATTAAACTATCATCGTATACTTGTAATTTTATACTACATCTGAGCTGTTTATCTACTGGAAATTCAGTTGCCCGGACTCGGTGTTGTTCTTGGTTACAAATTATCCTATGCGAATATCTGTGTCCTTAATAGGTTTCACAAAAATCTACAAGATGATTGCGAAATCCGAGGTAACTTTAGATTTAGCCACTAACTAAGCCTACATAATTAGCATTTTTATTTATCGAGAAGCCAAGGACTTTGTCAGCTATAATAAAAAAAACATTCATTCGTTCATCCACATTTTAATTAAAATCTTTTCTATTTGATGAATATTTTCTTTCGCGGTATTTTGTAATCAAGAAATAATTAGCACTTGCGTAAGTAATAGAGAGTAATAGAAACCTCAATAGATATAATATTTTTATACAATATAATATAATCCTATAATGTACCTGCTTATTCCGAACTTTTAAATTTATTCTTCTCTATTAAAAATTAGTCTTTTCGACATCTACGAATTAACTTGCCCGTGACATTTTAAATCCTTTCTCGTATATGCAAAAGTATTCTCATGCTTTAGTTGTGTAGGATAGCATTGGAGAAGCAGCGACTAATCACAACAGCGCGATTACTCGCCCAAAACCTAATAATGCTCTAATGCCTCCGATGTAATATCATGTAATGTAGCTACTACGTCTTCATAATTATTATTCCTTAGTGTATTCCCTTGCCTCTATTATTTGGGCCCGCGACGCGAGCGAAACACCTTAATACTCTCAATGTCCAAATGACTTTGAATTTCACGTCATACGAGCCGACATAGAAGCCGTCGTCAAGCCACAAGGTTTCACTCGTTTCTCCTTTACATATTACAAAGCAACACAAAGTCTAATCCACGTGATGGTCTGCCTGCACGTATCCCTCCCGGTCTTCGGGCACAACTTCATAATGCCGTATATCGTTACGATTCCCCGAAACTTTCGCGTATAATGTAAGACGCGGGGCCAGTCATTAGCATGCATTTCGTTCCCGCGCCGCTTCTTTTCAGTCGCTGGAAACGCGACATCAATCTTTCACCGCTTCCGGGAGATAATAATGTGCTGGCGTTTTCGCTGATTCGAATCCATAGTGCGCCGCTTTATTCCAAACGAGAAATAAATACGCACGTACCTCCTCTCCCTCTCCATACACCTCATTTAAAGCCGTATTTTTTCTCTCTCTCTCTCTTTTTTTCCTTTTGATACCTCCTCCCCTTCTTACTTTCGCTACTCTTTCGCTACTCTTTCGCTACTCTTTCGCTACTCTTTCGCTACTATTTCGCTACTTGGTTGTTGAGGCGCGAGCACAAGGAGCGGACAAATGTCGGCCTTTCATCAAAAATGGCTGATTTGAATAACGTGCTAATTGACTTGAGACTTGTCGACATTGGATTGACGATTTTAATGGGCTTTGGTGTAATGTATGGCTGTGGACGTCTGCGGGCCGCGCACGTTATTATTCGCTATTAGTTTTGTAAATTGAATGAAATGCGTCGATAAGCGGCTACTTATCCCCACGAGGCTCCGCCGCACCGCTTTCTATACAATAAATAAGGCTTACACTTTACGTTCTGTGTGCCTTTCATCGTGTTGAGATGGCAACTCGATGAAGAGAAAGAGAGGTTTATTGGTGGCATTTTAAATGCTGCATTTGGGAAACGATCGGCTTTAAAATTTATGTTTCATATATATATACACTGCACACATTGAGCATCTTTGTTGTCATTATCTTTGCAATAATTTATAATAATTTGTAATTTATGAAAAATTTCACCGGATCTTTTCATTATCTGCGTACAAGCATAAGATTTCTTGCTTTCTTGTTCTTTTCCATTTTCTCTTTGCTCTCATTCGTCTCTCTCTTCGAGCGTCTTAAGGCCTTAAAGAATTATTTTAATGCACCCGAAGCGCCTCAAACTCAATAATGATCGAGTAGAGCAGAAATACACTTCAAAGTACAATTTTAAATGTGTCCTGTTATAAACTTTTCTCCTCAATTTCGCATTTTTTTGCGTCGAAAAGAGGACGTGGACTCGGTGACGTTAACTCTCATTACATCTTGTCGAGTAAAAGGCACACACATATGCATAAGCACTTACGGCCCGATAATTATTATGTACACAACAAACAGCTAAGAAATTGAATTCGTCAACTCCTTATACCGCTGTGCGCTTTCGTGCATGCAAACTAATTATTCTATCAACTAGAGGAATCGAGTGAATGTGTGTGTACAGAGAGAGAGAGAGAGAGAGAGAGAGCCCAAGTGAATCATGCGAAGCACGCGTGCTTTTAAAATGGATCTACTGGCATTGGAGTTGCAGCGCATCGGAAAGAAGAGCGAGGGTTCGAGGAGCTCATGGACGATCGCTTAATCGCCACTTATTATTGCCATGTATATACTTACGCATCGGGGAATAATAAGGCAATATAATGCCAATGTAAGGATCGGCCAAACCCCGCAGGAACTGTTTATCTTATCGCGTACACTTGGCATTATCAGCAGCAAGCTGTCTCTAGTGATGAAGAGGTGGCTAGCGATAATTTACGAGATTATACGTGAATTCGGGGAATTCTCGACTTTTTTCGAATGCAAGAGGATTATGATGTGACGATGAGTTTGACAACTCTTGAAATAAGAATCGCCCTACGCGAGAGCAACATTCACCATTTCGCAGCAAATTTGCTCCCCACATTCGCCAATTTTTACGCTCCACTACAAAGTCTTACGCCACCATTATAACAATCCTGTCTATAATCTTCGATATCTAATTTTACGAGGGGGAAAAAAAGTAAGTGTTTTAAGCATAATGAAACGCACCGTGAATTGAGTGGACATTGAAAGGGAAAGAAGCAAATAAAGTATTCGCGGACATTTTCACAGTCGAGATTTACGATTTTTCTCCCTTATATCAAGATTCAGTTTATAAAATAAGCGTTAAAAGATAGCTTTATGAAAGTTGGCCAGTAAAAACAAGTGGTTGGAAAACAGTGTGCTAACAATAGTACTTTAAAGAAGATACTTTTATATCTGGATGCGACTGCAAACGTACACGTAATACGTACTTTTACTCTTAGTACATGCGTGTTCAAATAAATGCATATAAGCTGCTGAGAGTCGAAGGACGCGAAGTAATAACAGTAATAGCGACCTATTGCGTGTACTCTTCTTTCTTTGTTTTTTTTTTCGTTTTTTTTTCTTTCTTTTTTTTCTTTCCTTTTTTTTATTAAATCGTTGTGTAAATGTACGTAAGATGCTAGTGCACCAAGTGTAACAGCAGCAGCAGCAGCAAAAGTCTTGGCTCCCGCAAGATATAAAATAATCGAAAAAGGAAAAAGATGGAGAGGATGAGGAGGCGGGGGGGGGAAGGAGGGGGGGGGGAGAATGATTATATGGTTGTGAAATGGATGGATTCAAGCAGCGCGTTTTCTCGAACTATTTTAGCCAGATCGCTTCTCCTTTCTTCCTTTAGCTTTTTAACGTAATTGAAATTATATAATTAATGCGGTTCCAAATATTGCGTTGAATGCAAATTATTTATGCGGCGTAATTATTTTGGCCAAATTTATTCGGAGGAAAAAATGAATAAATCATAAATGTTGTTACGTCCTTCAGTTCGTACTATTTTCATGCTCTTAAAAATATATATAAAAAACTTTGACACATTAAATTTAATGCATTGATGAATTAATATTGTACGATCTTAATGGTTAATTAAAGATCAGCAAAAGGATTAAAGAAGTAGTTTGCATATTTATTAATATACCGAGGTATAATAAAATGTTGTGTATGTATATTAAATAGCAATTGTGAAATTTCATTTCTTGGCTTTTTTTTCTGGTTTTTCTTGCAACTAATCGTTAAAGAAAGAAATGTATAACTAGGCGTTCCAATATTTATCCAACTGACAACTATCGGAAAATGCTCAAAAATTCAATGAAGAAGCATTTGTTATAACTTTTAATACTTTTTATAGAGCAATCAAAAGCTGCGAGCCAGATCGAAAATATTAAATATTATTTAAAAAGAAATATTTATACGTATAAAGCTAGAAGGAGGAAGAAAAAATTGCAATAAAAAAACGAGTCAAAAAAAAAAACACGTATATTTTATTTTCAACATTTATAAAAATATGCAATGTAATATAAAAGTTATAAAAAAAAAGAAGAAAAAAAAAAGCCATTAAAAATACTAGTTCATCAAATGCGTGTTATAAAACCACATACCAAGATAAATTATTACACAATGTAGAAGTATATCCATCAATCACTTGCGCTATTTATATGAACAAAATTGAACAAACATCATATAATACGTGCATATCTCAATAAAAGAAAAGCAAAATGAAAAGGTTTACAACGCAAAATAGAGAACCTCCTCAAAATATCTCTCACTAAAATGTACATGCAAGCGAATTATAAAAACAATCGGACAGCAGATAAAAATCCTCCGTGTAGAAGAAGCAAGGGATCGGTGCAGACAGCGAGAAAAATAATCGTGATAATAGAAAAGAAAACAAAGAATTCCTAGCGATGAGGAGTGAGAGAGGAGAGAGAGAGGAGAGGGAGAGTGAGTGAGTGCGAGAGTGAGACGGGGAGGGTGGGAGGGATAGAGAGCCAGAGAGAGCCAGAGAGAGAGAGAGAGAGAGAGAGAGAGGGAGGCGATGACTTGATGATAGCAGAACGAAGCACAGCAGGAGGAAGAAAAATAAACCGGTAGAATGAGGCGGGGTGAGAGAGCAAGCGAATGAAACAGAATGAGATAGAGGGGGCGGGAGGGCAGAGACGTAGGAGTGGCGGTAATAAAGTGTATCGAGAGTGGGTCCGCAATAGAAAGGGGGGCCCGTTGGTCCAGGAGCGGTAGTCCGCGAGAGAGGAAAAACGGGTCCTTGCGCGCGCGCGCGCGCGCGCAAGGCTATTCATTAGCGCGAGGAAAAAATAAATAGAATGTAGATCTAACGGGCGCGCAAGGATATTTCCCCGCTCTCTTCCTTACTATCCAGGACTTCGTGTAAGAGGCATCGCCGGAGCTTGCCATTTAATCTGATTAAAGAGGGCACGATTCGCGCCGCGATGCAAGCTATTAAAGCCGACTTTTGACACAGTTGGCCGAGCAAACTCCTCGACCTTGTTCCCACTGAGGTCGAAATGAATTCACGTCCAACTGACCAGTGTTTGACAAATTTGGCTAAGCGAACGAACGAATATTCTTCACGCGCGTAATCACAAGTGCCGCTCATTTAAATGCGCCGCCGCCACTTGCAATTATCGATAATTTCACCTCGTTGCAATTTATTATCTCGCGACAATCGGATTTCGAAAGCAGCCTTAGCTAGTGATAGGCGAGGCTAAAATTATTTACTTAACAAGTAATTATAGGAGCCGCTTTGAAATCGGAAATCTGACTTCAGATGATAGATATAGTGCGAACGGCATACGAAGGATATTTAATTTAAAAAGATGTTTATCGAGGTTAAGATTCTAGAGATTTGTGCATAATGAAAAATTCAATATCTTTATAATCAGACTTGGAATGAAAAAATTAGATCATTTTGTCGAATGTCGACACGGGCGTTCGTTTCCTTCTAATTAAAGAAAATTTACCCTCGATGCTCAATCGAGATAATAGCGCAAACAATCAAATACTATTAAAGCTAAATATACTTATATAAGAGGGTAGGAGTGTTTGTTTAAATCTTTGCAAGAAATTGCCATTAAAAATGCCCACATTTTTGTCCTCGGACCAACTGCCCCAGCAACAACAGGACTGTCCGCTTCATATATTTGCGTGATTTAATGAGTTTCCTCGCCCAGTCTCCCAGATCCGGCACATAATTGAGAAAAATCAGTAGAAATTTATTGTTACGACACACACAGAGGCAGTGATTCAGATTTCGTCACCTTATCGCCTCGCATAAAATATCCAGCGCATTAGCGTTGTTGTAAATTCATTTTACCGACTCTTATCACATTATCAAGAAGCTAGTATGAGCTTCGATTGCAAAAATTAAGTTATCCTTTAGACACTTATGCGCAAAGTGCATACTTTAAGTGCCTCCATTTGACGTGGACACCTGTATTTATGCGAAAAAAAGTATATATATAAAAGAAAGTCGCTTACCGTACGCGATCCGAGTGATAATAACGAGCACGATGGCACTATTAGGTGCGAATACTATGAATTAATACGCTGGTATTTAACAATAACCGGTTTCAATCACGTGCCAGTAGTAATAGGTTTTGGAACTAGACTAACTATCGGCTGCACATAGATTTATATATATACATACACAGACACCAGCGCGTGCATTATAATTACGTGGAAACACCTTCTGTAACGATGTACAGCAACGAAAACTTTTCTTCTTCCATTCAAATGTATCTATACGTAATTACGTGCATGCGTTTACTCGCCATGTGTACGTACATGCATACATAGCTTTTGCCGGAAAGTGAGAAAAACTTTTGGGTATTGCGGCTTATTAGCTCGGGGATTCAGTGAAAAGCTGAGCACTCGTCTCGCTTACTAACAATGCCATTACCAACAACGACGCCGTAAAAAACTAATAATTGAGGAAATCATTAGCACGCTATCTATTATCTATCACACACACACACCTATATACGCATATGCATATGTATATGTATGTATTGTGAAAAATATGGGGATGGAGAAGGGAGCGCGGAGGCATAGAGATAGAGACAGATGCGGGTGTCGGGGGTGTTTTGCAGATGTGAGGCGTCGATTCGTGGGAGCAGGCTCGGCTTGGTTCTCGCTTAGGCTGAGGATTAACGAGCTGCGGTGTCTTCCTGGGGCTGTGGATCCCCTGATCCTGTATCGGATGCCTCGCCTTTTGTCAGATTGGATATCTGGGAGTTTGGTTGGTCGAGTCGCGGTGGTTGGCGAATGCGTAATGAAAGCTTTATTGAAACGTAAGGTGTCGAAATGTTATCGGGCACCTTTATTTCGCTTAATTATTTATTTAAATATCGCCTCGACTTTCCCCTATCGTTTCATATCTGTTAACGAGTACAATGAGATAATATTCAAATTATTCTCGTTTTAGTGATACCTTTTTTTTTACGGGATTGATATAAAACTCGATGTAGGAGAAACCGATTTTAGATTTGCATGCTTAGTCTCGAATTTCGATGCAGGAATTTCAGCTTAATATTCTGTTCTGCCTTCAACACTTTTAAATTATGAGCGCATGCACGTATAAAAGCTTATATAAAATAGTAAGCCATTCGAGCAGTTGAAATAAAGTTTTCACAAGCCAAGAGGTAAAATTATAAATTTACTCCAAACATTACGAAAAATATAACTATTTTTTTGTTTTATTTGTGTTAATAAATTTTTTCACATTTGTTGAGTTAAAAAATTCTCAAACTTGATTTACATTTCAATTGATAAGAATTAATGCATTCAATGCTCGTGGGTATTAGTGAGATTAGGAAAGATTTGAGAAAAGGCATTTTAATAACAATCTAATGTATTTACACTAATTATCTATTGACTTGTTGTATATTAATTAACATTTCCTTCATTCAAATTTTGTCCTTCGAACTAATACTTTTTTTCCGAAATATCCGTCAAAACAAAGAAGATTCTTCACATTGTTGAGGTAATAAAGGTGGGCCGACCTAATCGTGGTCGTATGGCGAGTTAATCTACGAATAATTAAATTAGCGTTATTTTATTGTTATTTTATTAGGGAAAGAAATGTGTTATCATCTGGAGAACCACAAATTTTTGTGAAAAGTGAAATTGAAGGAAAGCAAGGAAGAGGTGAATTTGGCCGAAGAATATTTTCATCTTTAGATTAGGATTATTATTTGCATGTAAAATAGACAGTGCAAAATAGAAGAAGTAATTGATATATGAGAGAACATTTAAACAGACCATTTAAAAAAATATACAACAAGATTTTTATATTCTTTTACGTACGCTACGTGCGCAGAATTATTACTCAACTCCTAAGGGAGAAAAGCCTCAAACTAATTAAGATAAGCCTAGAGAGAAAAAAGTAACAATGCAACTAATTTAAAATTTATGGTCGACCGAACTTTAAATATAATATTTAATTTACTCAGAAAAATAAAAATAAAAGTTAGGCCAAGGGGGCAAGGAGCGGGAGGGGAACGAGAGGGAAGGGAGAACGAAATATAGATAGATAGATAGAGAGTGAGAGAGTTGTGGCGGAGAGAGGTGGAGAGAGGCGGAGAGAGGCGGAGTAGAGGGAGCGAAGAGGGAGGGAGGAAGGGAGGAGGGGGGTGAGAGGCCAGTAAAAAGATCGTAGAGACAGATTACACGCAAATAAAAGAAAGAAGAGAAAAGAAAACGCGCGCGCGCGCGCGCGCTAGAGAGGAAGAGTGCGAGTGAGTGAGGGAGGGTGGGAGGGAGGGAGGGTGGGTGGGAGGGAGAAGCGATTACAAGTGTAGGCTGAGCGTGTAGCCAGCAGTCACTCCTTTTCATTCACGTGCGCCAAATCATTGATTGCACGTGGCGCTCTACTACCCAACTAGTCTTCAATGACTTGCCGCCAGACATTTTTACGAGCGACTCCCCGTGCGCAGATTTTGTTTCTCGCGGGTGCGTATTGTTGCGGTCACAAAAGCCTTCGAGGAACACAACTGTTTTATGCTCCATCGCCAGAGAGGACATGAATTTCAGCAGAACGAAGCACGGCTTGCAATAAGAGCTTTCTTGTGTAAAGCTGCATCCTTTTGCTGCATTTAGATAGAGGTTGTAAAGTTGTTGCTTATGAAAATAGAGAGAGGAGAGAGAGAGAGTGAGAGAGAGCGTGGGAAGTACGTAGGCAGGAAAGTGTTAATTAACCACTAAGTCGACCGCGTATGTTTATCTTATATGGCTGACCATAAATTGCCATCCGAGACTACTTTCATCTCAAGGCATGAAAAAACAAGCCAATTTCCGTATAAAAGGATAGCATCTCGAATAATATCGCCGTCGATTGAAACTGCGAAGAAGCAACTTTTTTCTAAATGCCACGGGCATGATGTAGTGAACAGTAGCTGCGCACAAAGTATTTATTCCAACCTCGAACGGTATTTTCCTTAAGCGTTTGACCAATCAATTTCAGCCATAGCCACTTCTTCAGCACTGCTCACCTTTTCCACCGACTTATCCTCGAATTCTAGTTCACCTCACACTTTGCATTCTTTCATAAGATCGTTATGCTCGCGCGGCAGTTTCATTTAAATGTCATTTAAATTTGGGTCATCGCAATTATTTTGCATACGCTTCAAATTGCTATTAAAATTACAAACTCAATGCAATTGCCTAAAGCAACGCTTTAAGTGTGAAAAAATTTATTAAGCATTTTGTTGTAATTTCATAAGCTATTTGTCCTTTCATTTTCTTGTAATTCATTTACAAAAACCAAAAGAAAAATCAAGTCGAAGAGCATAACAAAGATTTTATATAAATGGCACTACTACCACCTGAAAACCAATAAACAAGCAATTTCATCGTTAAACGAAATATTATTTTTCAGAGGCTATATACTCCATATTATCCAGATACACAACTGTCTAATACGTAAAATAAATGTTTTTAAGAAAATCTTTCCGCCTTTCGCTCACAATTACCGGGAGCTTTGAGCTAATAAATTAAGGTTGAGAGTGCCGTTGTAAGGTCCTTTCAACAATTAAATTCCTAAAAAAGAAAACAACAACAACAACAACAGCAACAACAGAAGAGAACAGAACAGAAGAAGAAAAAAAAAAGGAATTCAAAGTACAAACAAATAAAAAGTAAAGTCAACTGAAGCTTGGAAGCGAAAACTACTCGGCGTGTGCAAATTTTAAATTTATCGCGCGAAATAAAAGACGGAAAAGACAAACGACCAATTTGGAGGCTCCAGGAACACACGGCAGAACAACCCGACGCGAAGGTGGATTTACCGAACGCAAAGAGGACCAAAATGCTCGAAACTCTTCCTGGGAATCTCCGCTCACCTCTCTACCCTCACCCTCGCTCCATTTGCCTTGGCTTATTTATTTTTATTTTTCCCCCTTCGTTCCCCCCCCCCCCACCCGGGATCGGATAATTTTATTTAATTGTGGAAAATTATTGCGTGTCCCTTACTTGTGGTGATTATAAACCATTTGCGTAATTACACGTGTAAAGGAACTTGTCAAATCCACCACTCGAACATTCACAAACAAAAACAATCTTTTATCTCCTGCCAACGTCCCTGCTTTATCTCAGAAATTAAACTCTCGCGTATCTAATTGCATTGAAATAATTATGCAAATAAATAAGTATATTTAATTTAATGCTTGTTCTCTTACTTTGAATTTACAACGTATGTGTCGGTACTTGCAATTACCCGTGCACTCCTCTACTTTCTTTTACAATCCACGTAATCGACATTATTGCCGTCCAACTCTATCAAAGAAAAGCCAATTTTTATTCAAAAAACAAACAAACAAACAACAAAGTAAACAAAGTATAAAGAATACAAAATTTGCTGCCTCCTGCCTCGTTTCGAGTACGCACGATCGACAAATCTTTATAGCACGATCGGCCATTATTATTGTAGGGCGTGTTGTCGTCGGTCTCAGCGTAAAACAACGCCAAGCGCAATCGCAATAGATAACGATAATACTGCTTATCTAGATTAAGAATATTACGAATTTCCGTATAGGAGCCGATGGAGCTCCCTCCATCATTCAACCATAAACTTCAAATGAACCTCAGCTCGGTCATATATCCACTACCTTTATCCCCGGCCTCAGGCGTAGCTCGCATTACCAGTAGCAGACACATTTGCCTCACGTCAATAAATTGTCTAGCTCCGCTGCAGACTGGAAATATGCCTGGCTTACCTCCTCCTCCCCCTTATAAAATCCTCGTGCTGTGGCGTCGGGGCTGGAGACTCGTCGATTTGATCGGGCATCCGAGGCCTCTTCCCCCTCCTCCCCATTCGGCATAAGTAGGAGCCGCTCTTGTTCGGAACGACGAAGCCAGCGGCTAGTGCTAATAGAATGCAGTATAAGCTCGAATGCAATACCACTCAACCCCTTCGCAGAGAGTGAGAGAGAGAGAGAGAGTGAGAGAGAGAGTGGGCCCGAGTGAAGCAAGAATGGGGATAAGATTAACAACGGTGGGAGGAGTCGTGAAGGGAATCAAAATATTTGCACGTTGTGTTTCTTGCTTATTGCTTCTTTTTCTCGATGTTGCGAATTTTGATTCTGTAATCGTTACTAAATCTTCTGCTCGATCCCCGCCTGACATTTTAACCCTTTGGGCCTACAAACAGCAGAGTCGATTAGGTGAACATTTTAGCAGTCATCTTAATAACATTTTATAGGTTTTTTCGTCGCTCTTGCCGTTGTAGTCCTTGTCATCCTTTCTTTTACTTTGTTGGAAAAGTAGAAAAACGAAAGTTGCCGATCTCGTGTAGCAAGCAACACAAGTGGTTAGAGGGACTGTTGACTAGTAATTCTTTCAGGCATAAATTGTAACGTAATAAGTGAACATTAGTGAATAAGAGAACATTGCTGACAAATATTAATTATCAAATTATCGTGGACAATTATATAATGTCCGATTGGCAAATTTCCACTCGACGAACCTTACGTGAAAGATTATTATTATTATTATTGAGTGGTCAGGAAGAGATTTTTGCTTAGCACAATTTCACTGTTGAATATTGTGGCTAAAAAAAATCGACAGTCGGCTGGATTTTTCTGGATAAGCAATAAAAGAGAGAGAGAGGCATAAATAGAAGAGGCGAGACGAGGATATAATGGTTTCGCAGTTTCGGCGCGAATTTCAAATAAAGACGGCGCACACGTCTGCCATTACGCTTAAAGTTACGCTCATACATGTCCACCACGTCGAGGCACAATACTTGCCTATACAGTTCAATCTCCAAATAAAATAACTCACCTTTATAATCGTTACAAAATCCAAAAATACTTGTGTCGCTGATATTGCTTATAAAAGGAAACAAATAATTCTATTCATTATGCATGCAGAGAAAAATAAGACCAATAACCGTAAACTGACAGTTATTTAAATCTATCCATTTATATCCCGGATAGCTATAATTTAAACGTAAATTCGCTATCATTATTTGAATTTTTATTTAAATCAAGTTCTTTACTTATTGACATGTAGTCACTATGAGTATAAATATCTTCTGAAAGCACTGGAGATTTTTCTCCAGGCTGTTTTTCAACAGAAACGTTACGATCAGCGAGATAAAACAATATTCCTGGCATGCAATCTTCAAAATAACATTCAAATTCATTTATTTCGAGCTGAAATATTGGCTGAAAAGAATGCCTAATAATTATCTAATCAGCATAATTTTATAAATCACGCGAGAATGTAAAACTTAAGCGAATTAAGTAAATGATTTCGAAATGTGGGAAAGAAGAGAGGCAAGGAAAATTCTGAACCTAGCTGTGCTTATTCAATTGACGTTATTTACTTGCTGAAGGTGGGTTACGAATTTTTTCGAATAAATAAATTTAATGAGAAGCCTCGACTATTTAAATTATTATCGTCTAACAATATCATAGACTGTAAAGATGCCCTTACCACTGTTATATGTAAAGCTTCACTGTTTTTAAGAAGAATATCTTGCGATAATGCGACATCGTCGACGATTGTAAATCTACCAGGAAAAAGGGGAATTGCATGTCTACGAATGAACGTTTAGTTCACATATTTACAAATTGACATGAAAATATAAGCATCCTATAAGTCAGTGCGCATGCTAAATATACGGTGGTGTTAATGTTTTTTTAAACCGTCATCGCAAAATCTTTTCAAAACCTTAATAACAATGTCTTACTTCCTAAATCTCATTTTCAATAGGACTTGTTCCAATTTAGGCCACATAACTAGCTTCGCGCCTCTACAAATACAAAAATTACGCCTCACGATAAAAAGAAGACTGTCACTATTGCTGGATATGGATGGTTATATTGCGACATATTGTCTTCCCGTGCCTTTTTCAATCTGCTTCACTTCAGCATAATTGATAATCATTGGTTGATCAATAGCGTAACCTAATCAATAACCAATCGTGCAAGGCCCAATAAAGCACCCACAACTTTCCAAGCGCATTTCCCATGAAATAACCAGCGGCTCGTAATGTACGAACCTCCACAAAGTTTGATCTTCAACGACATAACCTGAGAGATTCATCCGCTCATTAAACGACACGCTGGTAGTTGCCGCGGCTGATGCAATAAAGTGCCACGCTCGAGGCGGCCACTCGAATAAAGTAGCCCCGGGCTCGAGCTCTTGTGGTCTCGGAGCACTTCGCATTATTGTGCGTGCGGTTTGCAATTCCTAGTGCCACAGGCATTCGCAATTGAAAAGACAAATCTCCGTTTAAAGCGCGCGGCCCACAAAGCCCGATCCTTACGTGCGCGGCATTACTTTGCTACTCGGCGACAACGTAACGCTCATTTGGGCTTCTACGAATCTCCGTGGCACCTCAATGAATCGTTGCGCAACATATTTCGGCTAATGGGAAGCAAAAATTGACGCTCCTCACAATGCCAGCGCTCTCGGGGCAACAGTACAATGTCGCAGCAGAGTGCTTAACGCTCGAGTAGTACTCGGCATTTCACAATGGCGAGCGGCACCGGCGAGTCAATGGCTTGATTAAAAGGGGCCCCGGGGTGGCGCGAATTTATTGTGCGCCGATAAATTTCTCGGGCGGAATCCGTTGATAAGAAGTGGAGCGATACTTTTCACTTGCACCGACTAAAAAGCCAAAGCACCGCGCCAGCTTAGCTAAACTTGTTGGCGCAATGAGAATGGCCTCTGGATATATCGTTCCCACTCACGATGGAATCTGGTCACATGCATATTGATCAAATTATATCATATTATATATATATATATGTACCGCATGATAATTATGGATAATATATTCTTTATGGGGGGAGCGATAATTCTTTATATTTATAGATTTTTGTGAGTAATAAAGATAAACCAGGGATAAAAATCTTGATGTACTCCACGATTGCAGTACTTTGTTGTTAAGCGCACATTAAATACAGTAATAATTGAATTTTTAAAGCGCCAAAGAATTATCGAGGATAAATAATAACTGTGAGATTTCTATAGATCACCTATATAATTGCATTACGTTTTCATTGCTATTATATCATTGGAACAATTGCATTTCTAAATTTATTAAAGCCAGGGTGGTGAAAAGGTGTTATTCGGCATGCTTGTGTGTGTGTGTGCGCGGGGGTGTTTAAAAAATATCGATTTCGTACGAAATTATTAAATACCTCATGCATATTCATTTGCAAGCGTAAAGCTACGGCTTGAAGCCATATAATTGTAAGAGCTCGAATAATCAATCGTTGAGTAAAGCAGATCGGTGATTGCCATTCGACGATATTCGCTTTTCGATTCAAATGAACTTCAATTAGCTGGCTTCGAATTTTCTAGAGCTCGTATTCGCCAGTCCAGCGCGACTCGACGAAAAATCAGAGCAGATTTATGGACGTGGTGAAACAGTGCCAAAAGCAAATTATTAGATTAACGTGGTGAATTGTAAAAGCCAGAGATCGCCTTACTTATTCATTCCATCGGTCACGGCCCAAATTCGCCGCGATACTTCTCAATTTAAGTTCGCTAAGCCCTCGCTCCGCCAAATTGAAATACACAACACGAGGCGCGCCGAACAAGAGGCAGAAAAATAACATCTGGATCGGCGTGTCTGCATATTAAAATAAGATTTAACACTCGGCGTGTGACGGTGCCAACCTGGCGTAAACTCGATGCACCAGCAGCCGAGGATTTTATTTTCGTTCCCTCGCCCAAGAAGCTCTCGAAATAGGCTGACTTTTTACAACGGCCACGCGCAGACGCGAGCGAGCGCATCGGCGGCGGCGGTTGAGGCTCCTCGCTAATCTCAAGGGATTATTACGACGACGAGACACGCATCTCCGTTTCGCGACACTTTAAATTCGCATACTGTCAGGCTCTTAGGCGTTGCCGAGCAAACCTTCCAGCCCGACGTTTTAAAGCCCTTATGATTTACCACTTTTTATCTCTTCCCCTCCCCCCCTCCTAATTCATTAACTTTCCAGCGCGGGCGCTCGATTTTTTTATTCACCCACCCACCCTCGTTCGGATAAACTTTTTATACTTGGTGGAATAGTTTTACTTTTTGCCTCGCTCCTTCCTCCTGCCCCCCAATACAGACGTTTCATCGCCACGATATTTAAGGTTTTAGCATTGACGTCACTTTTATCACACCAATTTCTGTTCCGATCGCTGCATTTATAATTTTATCAATGCTCGCCTCGCTCTCTCTCCCGCGTCCCTTCCTCCTTTCATTAGTCCCTCGGTTATTTGTGAATATTGAATTTGATAAAATCCAAGCCCTGCGAATCTTAATTAACGACAGTTACAACCGACACCACCGACCCGGCCATTTTATTATTAATTTATCATGATTTATATTCATTGCTATTAAGAGATAAGATTACAAGTATTTATTAGCAACGAGTATTATATAAGAAAAATCAATTCCTATCCCTCGAGAATTTCGCGTAATTTCAAGACACTCGCTTTTTAATTATATTTAGCAAAACCATTGTAATACAATATGCAATACAATATAATAGTTTGTCACATTGAAGTGACTCTCGTCGGCTTCCAAAGGCTGCAAATTAATTAAATTCACATTCTTTCACTTAATTTTGTCCTATCTGTAAAAAAAGAAACAAAAAAACAAAGCGAAACTCCTATACATTATATACTACTCGTTTATATTTTTTATCTTAAAAGTAAAAATATCATTTGGATGAGAAATATTCCAAATCACTACAAAGGAGGACGATAAGAAATTTCTGACCAGCGAAAAGGTTAATATCTTCGGCCATATCTTGTGCCGTTAAAACTGCATAGCACATCAAATTAAAAAGATACATGGGGCAAGGGAATATATGCTTACAATCAGACACTGTTTATATATGCATGTGTATTTGGTACATGCTTCGTTAATTTTAAGTTTATGAAGTTTGAAATTAACGACCATGTTACAGTACATTATAATTTTGCACCATTTTACCATACGTATCTCTTAATTTTAACACGACACGAACATTTGAACTCTGCATTTATTCTCAATACAAGTTAAAATATTGTACCCACCAAACACTTAATCTCCCCTAATTTTTTTCTTTCTTTTTTTTTTTCAACAATCTTTATATGTAAGAAAACAAAAAAAAAAAAAACTGCACATAACGCAGAAGCCCATTATAGTGTCTCTCTTCGTCGCTATCCTGCTAATTGAAATAATTGCCGTAATAATTATTCTATTATCGGCTTGCCCATCCAATTAACACTTTGTACAATTATAAAGGAAGAAATACGCCAACTAATAAGGAACAATGACCCATCAAAATGATAAAACAAACGTGTAAACTTTTTACTGTTACTGCTCGCTCATAGAAACGTACGAGTAATTTGCTCGATGCACCTTCACGTGTCCTAAGAGGTGATGTTACATTTTTTCATTCTCCCTTTCGAATTTCAAGAATAATGCAAAGCAAACGTTCGACCTTCTGCATCGGTCCCATTTGTATTTAAACGAGGCATTCGTATCGGACTTGTGTGCGTTTGTGCGCGCGTGCATCCGAAGGTTCCATTGTGTCATAACGTAACATCCGCAACACGCAATTATTTCCGTTTGGGAAAGAGTTTGTGGCTTTATTTTTGCGTGAATGCACGCAATAATAACTACGTAAACCCTTTTTCTCCCGTAGCTCTGTCGATTAAGTAAACGCTCTGATTTTTAAAAGTTTAAAATACTAGAGAAAAAAAATTAATACCAATACTCAATAACGATACGATTAAATTCCGTCTATAATAAGAGTATTAAAATGGTGCAAAAACAAACCAAGAGATTACTAATCTCTGGCACAAAAAAAAACATTGATTTACTAAAGAAGTTACTAAATTGAAATAATATAATACTATCTATGAAGTGGTGGACGAGTTAATTAATAAGTTAATGTACCTCACTTAGTACTACGATACTAAAAGACTAAATAAAAGTAACATTGCACTCGATATATAATATTAATTTATTCATCCATTTTTGTTAAGACCAAAAAGTAATTAGCACTTACAAAGATTTATTGTTTATATATATATATATGTGTATATATTTAAGTGTAATCTACTAATAAATAATATGCAAGTTAATGAAAATTGCAAGTCTGCTGATAAACTCGAAATTACTCCATTGAATGAAGATTGCGATATCTTCATCTCGATACTACTGCTTACATGTAAATAGCAATGCAAAATAAATTGGAATAAGTTTTAATTATTCATGTTTATTAATTAGCATAAAAAATACAAGTCATTAGGAAAAATTGCACTTTACATTAGTTATCGATGAATCATTCTAATAGAGCATTTATTAAGAACTAGACACGATGTTCTTATACAAATATGACTATATAACAAAAATAGATAAAGTATGTATGTGTTTTCAATTATTGGCAATCGTTAAAAATAAGTTTAGATTAATTTGTGGGAGAAGAAAATTTCGAAATATAATGGACTACGCGAATGAAAAATAAGCGTATACGATTACTTTTTAATAAATTATTAATTGTTCAAGTCCCGCTATTAATTCTAATAATCAATCTTGAATTATTAATGAATAGCGAATAGACAGTTATAAGTAGAGTGCACTTTAATAATTAAATAAATAATGAAAATCTCTTTAATGAGAGAATATTTATTCGCTATAACTTCAATTCGTAAATTGAATGAGCAGGTTCTACAATAAAATGAGAAGAAGAAAAGTTACGTTCGCGAGTTGAAAATATTTAAAAATGTAACATTATAATCACGATTTAAACTTTTTTGCGGACAAAAGGAGAACTCAAGTATGAATATAAATGAAATTCTCGATTTGAAAAGTCTCAATCTCGTATCTCAGTCGTGAAATTATTCCTCTCAAAGTACAGGGACTGCAAATACACAATTAACTCGGAAACAACTAGTAACACCAGCTGGGACATACAACACGTCGTAACATCTTCTAGGTCATCTGATTATTCACTCGACCCGTTCGCGCTACATTATTCGAGGGCCGAAATCGAAAGAGTCATTGGTGCGATCGTCAGAATAAATATAACCGAGAATATCAGAGTTGAAGCCTTAAAGGCACAAGCGGACGGGGAGATTGTGGCCATTGGTCAATATTCTATAAGGATTTTCCAATAGAACGAAGAGTGACTGGAGCTTAGTTATAAAATTGATTTGAACTATGATAAGAGATCTACTGAACTAAGATAAGACGGTGAATGTTTTCTAGCGCACAGTGAATAAGCTGAAATAAGTGCTGGGCCTTTGATAATACTAAAATGCTTTTAAAGCATTTCAACTTTAAGCAAGCATCCTTTTAAAGTCCTTCAAAAGAATAATAATAACAATAATAATAGTAATAATACACGAGAACTTTAACGACATAAATTTAGGAAGATAATTTATTCTGCGTTTTTGTAGGTGTAAGCAAAGTAAGCTACAGTCGATAATTATTAGCCTAACCTTTTATTGAAAAAGATAATGTCAATTCGCGAACAAATGATCGTTAGATCTATACGATTATTAATATATATATTTTATAAGGAGAGAGATTCTTTCAGCAATACTTTATACTATGGCATTCAATGATTTAAAGCATTAAGCTCGTGACGAAGTTGGATCGATATTAATGTGTGAATCGTAACTCTATGACAATGACAATAGAATAACCTAACATCACCAGTCTCTTCCATGTCAGTCTCTTGGACCACTTGAAGCGCCACAACTTCAATGCTTTTATTGTACGAAATAATACGTACCAGAGTATCCCGGTAATAAAACATCATTTTGGCTCCGGCACATTACGTATACAGCAACCCTGTTGTAATACATCGCTGTCCGTCTATCAATTGATTATAGAAATGTATCGCCTATCCTAAAATAACAATATCGCTTATGAAACTTTCGTGTATTAAGAATTGATTCTCCTCGACGGACATTTCGATAAACTTGTTTTCACGAGTTATTGCATAAACTAAAGGCATGAGGAAACACGAGTGATGAAACACGATAGAAAAATATTATTTAACACCGATTAACAAATACTTATTGCAATAATACAGCTATTTGTACTGTCAACTTTGCTCTTTATACTGACAATGAAGTCAATATATTTAAAAGCACAGCTTGCACTTGTATCTGCGCGCTCAATAGCATAAAACACAACAGAATGCGAATAAAAATGAGATGAAATTGCAATTACATGTCGTAGTATATTTACAAATAATATAAATATCATAGGTTAAAGTAATAAACGTACTTCTCGTTCAGCGAAATTAATTGTCTCGAGTGAAATCTTTTATTACCCTTTTGTCCCACGATTAACGAGAAATAAAGTAGATTATTTTTCATCAAATTCTTGCAAGTGCAACGAGAGAGAGCACAATTATCCGGTGGACACGCTCACACATATACGAGACGTTCCGATTTGTAGATAAAATATTTACAGATACAGATCGTATGTAAAAACGGGAAGGAGCGGGGCTGCTCGAATAATACAATTCATGATATTTGCTCGAATGAATTTTATAACCTTAACGAATAGTCGAGCAAATAATGCAAAAAAAGTCCAAAGCCATCTCGAGAACAGGACGTAGGCATCCGCATAATGAGCCCTCATATCAATCGGCCGAGTGCAAAAAGCATTCTAAAATGGCGAAACAATGGGCGAACAGAGGCGAAAACAAAGCGCCCAATGGAATGGCGAATCCGCAAAAAGAGCATATAATAATCCTTGCGGGAGATCGGCGGTGGGAAGAGAGGCGGGGTGGGAAGAGGCGGGGGGGAGACGCCAGGGGAAAAAGGGAAGCCGAGGTTCGCGCGCCACTAATTAGTGCCGTCATTTTTGAGGGCAAAAAAGGAATGGAACCGAGAGGCGCGTCGCCTCCTCCTCGGCTTTACCGTAATTAGATTAAAGTAGTTGAGCTCGTCCCAATGCTGCCGCTGGCCCCAAGAATTTTAGCGATGCAATGCGAAAATGTCGCGGCCAAAAAGAGGAAGAAATATTCAAGATAGAGAGGAGATTGGCGGCATTCAAGGCGAAACTTTGGCTCAATCGTGGCTTCCATTGATTTGAGAGAGTCGAGCTCGATAGCGAGCCCATAGATTGCCGCCCTCGTTATTATTATTATAACGACAATAAGAAGAGGAAGAGGAAGAGGAAATTGTGGACTGTGTGCAAATAAAGGCTCGTACGAATGAGATTTTAGGATTATAAAGGCATTTACGAAACTTGCTGCTTTGAAGCTGAGATTTTGATCGAGCATGCAACAAGATAAACATATCGACTCATTAAAAGCTCGTTAAAGGCGAATTAAAGTTTAAGGCAAAGTGTAACGGTAGCACTATAGTAATGCCAAAAGTATTACACTTAACATAATAAATGTATTTTTTGCTCCTTACCAGTCTGTTATTTTTTCTTTTCTTCTTACCTTTTACTGCTAACTTTTTATGGACTTTGTCTTTCTCTGCAATTATTGAATTTAAAATGCCTCTCATTGTTCCTCTCGAAAATTAAGCAACAATTTTCCTTCGAGGCACATCTCACCTCAATTGCCGCTCTCATCATTACCATTATATTGACCTCGAATGACAGTAAAACTAATTAAAAGCTCATAATTCCAAATTAAGAGTACGAATCAGGAATTGTTAAAGTGACGGTAAAACGCACGTTAAAGTGACGGTAAAACGCGTGCCAATAAAAATACAGTATAGCCGAATAACAGCCTAATGCCGAGAATAAATAGTTCCATAATAAACGCTTCGCCTCCAAAGATTTTACAAAATCAATTACCTCCGCCTCGATAAACTGATTAGCTAATTTGTCGAGATTAAAGATGAGCAATGAGAGTGCAGCAAATAGGAGCAATAAAGCACGGGGAAAGCTCCGACACATTCCGTATCGTCAAACAAAAAGACGACACTTTCGTCCTTAGTGGCCCCGTCGCGTTTTCGCTCGAAAAAAATTTATAACGTGACTTTTGCAAACGAAACCAAGAGGCGACCGGCAGACGCGCTTACCCACGTGTGTGTGCGTGTGTGGGCAATAGGCACGGCTACACTCTCCCGTCCAATGTACACATCTGAAAAAGATTGATGAAGAGAAAAGAAGCGGACAAGGATCGAGGAGCAAAAAGGTCTGGGGGCGAGGAGGAATTGGGACGAGGGAGGCTCGGAGGCGTTGGTTTTTGAAGAATCCTGCCGAAAATAAACGAGGAACATTAAAGGGGTCAATGAATTTTATATTAACACGCACTGGCTGCGCTTTACCTGCGCGGAGTAGATTCGCAGCTACCGCCCCCCACCCCCAAACGCTGCCCCCGCCGCCACCTCTCATTTGCATCGCGGGCTCATTAAAAGTGAGCTAAGGGCCTCGGCTTTTCGGGGCCGCCGGTAGCCGACGTTTCGCTCCTGGATTTCTCTCTCACGCGGCCGGGTCGCCATTATTTTTCCGGACGCGCGTAAGAATGCGCCAGAGGCGACGGCCTTGTAACCTTTAAAACGTTCTCGCACCTTCTGCGCGCGTCCACCCAGATCCCGAGATAAAGGATCATCGTAGAATTCGAAAATTTCAAGTAATCCGTGCGATACTGGATGTGCCGTTGAGCCTTCCAGCCTGAGAATCCCGTCGCTTTAATTATGCGTTGTCGGGGAATCAGCGCCCGATTTGTTCTTGCTCCTTGCTCTATGCTCCTTGCCCCTTGCTCCCCGGCTCCGCATCCTCCCCATCCTCCTCACCCAGCGATCCTTGCCTTTTCCAAGCGACTCGGGCCACTCATTTATTTGCCCGTTAAATAAAAGCAATAAATTCGTTGGGCTTTACTCGATCATTTTAATGCCAGGGGTTTTTGACTAAATCGAGCAAAGCTTTATCACACTTTGGCACCATCGCTTTCAAAAAAAGATTTAAGCATTTGCTTCTTGTAGTTTCATAATCTCGAGGGGATTTAACCGGATTCGCAGCATATGCAAAGTTATAAGCCTTTTGAGGAGAACAGAATTCAGGTAGTTTGATACGTGCGTGAAATCTTAAACGCATTTGTCACGAAATGACATTTTCTTTAATCACTGCGATCCCTCGACAATACAAAGAGAAGACAATTGGTCGATTTTCTTAAAACTTTGTTATTTTCCATCGGATTACAATAGCGCCGAACGTTGCGAGCCATGTGCGTTCGCGCGCGTGTGTGTGTGTGCAGTTAAGTCTTTTCTTTGCACTTTTTCAAGCTGCTATTTACGATATATCAATCGACAGTTTGGCCTATGCAAACTGTGGCTTGAACACATTCTGTTTGCTAGAATTTTACGAATGCAGTCTAATACTAGATACAGTCGATATATACATATATATAATACATATTTATAAGAACAGTATTATAAACATCCACAGGATGGCCAAGTGAATAGAAATAAAGCCTGCCCTGATTGATCAAGCAACTTGTTGAAAATATATTCCAATTTGGCCTGTCACGTTAGAAGGGCTCCAAGGAACACAGTGACAAATCGCGCATTTATGAGAAAAACATGTACTTACTATCTTATCTAAATGCTGAAATTTCACTTCTTCACTGTCCAGAACGTAAATGTGACTCGAAACGGAAATGAGTGCAGACTAAAAGTAATCTGAACATATTAAATAGAATTCTAGCCTTTAAGTAATCGTATATTTCTCTCCGCCTTGAGAAAATGTATATATATATGTGTGTGTATAATATGCTACAATAGATTACACTAAAGCACTGTCTTAACCATCGATTTGTAAACTTTATACTCCTCGGCTTCGGTTCCTAACCTGCAAATGCATTTTTCATCAAAGACCCCACAATTATCTCCCCAAATGATATCGATTATTATCTCGTATCAACGCACACGAATGCCCGTCTACGTGGCGACGTATTTACAAGTAAGGCTCAATACACAAATCCATCGACTTGTTAAGCTTACCAAGTCTCATTCGCACGCATCGGTCTTAGATAAACGGAGTCGTCGTAACTCGGCGTAACATTGGCCGTCTAGCTGCTGGCCAAGGTAGAGAGAGAGAGAGCGAGCCGCGAGGAGAATATTCGTGGCGCACGGTTGAAGGGCAGCGTGGGGGAGGGGAGGG